>LUGF01045094.1:148591-161758 GCA_001625245.1 Calycopis cecrops
AAAAAAAAAAAAAATAGTTGTCAAAAGGCCTGCTCGTTTGCACTTTGTCTCTTCTCCCCCTGCGGAGCAAAAAAACCCAAAAAACTGGTAATTTGAAACATTTATTACCATAATAAAAGTGTGATATTGTACCCATCTACTTAGCCATTGTCTAGAGCCAAGGGGTTTGGTAATTACTTATCAATTACTATGATTAATTAATTACGAAATTAAATGTCCCAGGGTAGAGACGAACTTGATAGGTATTTTCTAGTTGATTGAAATCAACTGTGAGGAGATAAAATAAACATTTATTTTCAATGACTGTGTCCACAGATTGAAGACGTTATTGAATCTGTTTTGAGGCATTTCTATTTTGGCGCTCAATTATTGGGTTTTGGGTTACATTACAATGAACAGGGTGTATTTTTATCAGACATTACAAAAGTATTTTAGCTAGTGAGTCTAAGAACGGGAGACTATTAGCAAGAGATAATCTTGTTTACAAGAATCCGGCGTAAAGTGACAGCTGAGTTGTCGCGTCTCGTGCGGTATGTACTGTGTATGTAGCAGGTTGCCCATGGAGGAGGTAGTAGCAAGGATGCCCCCCTTGCTACTCTGTACACATCTGTTTAATATAAACTCTATGCGGATGTCTATGGGCGTCGGTAGTCATGAAAATAGCTCCCACTGCTCGTTTGCTCTCTTATACTATAAAAAGACACATCCATGCACAGATTCCTAGTCGCTCCCGTAGCGAGCGTTAGATCAATAAGACGTATTGCTCTGTTTTATGTGTTTTATATCGCCTTATCACGCCATGTAATGTTCAATAAGTGATAATATGAGGTCATTACCCTGCTTTCACATGCCATATTGATCAGTATTCTGCACCATATTGTTCCTTTCAAATTTGATCCAACGTTCTTCTCTGGGTCTTATATTCTTCTGTTATACGTGTTGATGACTGTTCAGTTTCGCTTCTGCATATTTTAACTTTTTTCTAAAATATGAAACTACTATGAAAAATATGAAAAATCCTACTAATATTATAAAGGCGAAAGTTTGTAAGAATGTTTGTTACTCTTTCACACAAAAACTACTGAACGGATCTTCATGAAACTTTACAGTAATATAGCTTTCATATCAGAATAACATAATAAGTTCAAAAAATATAGGGATTTTTGAAGTCCGAAATTCACGCGGGCGAAGCCGCGGGCGGAAGCTAGTTGATATATGAATATGAAATTTGAGGCGAGGATATAATCTTTTGATATGATTATATTCTTTTTTATAATCTTTGATGTCTTGTATTGTAACTTGAAGCTAAAGCACAAAAGAACATTCAGATTGACAGTACAGATGTGTCACCGTCAGATCACATCCAGGGTGCGTTCAAAACTGCGGGTACATACGCGTTAGTATTCATTTTCTCAAATTCAAGGACGCCTTACCTTAAATTGCTCTTAGTGTAAGTTCGGAACAAACTATAATTCATATTAGTCAATTGCATACTCAATAAAATTATTTAATATTCCAGACAGGGATAACTATTATACTTACCAAGAAAAAGATAAGATTTTTTTTATGTACGCCTGCATCGAAGACATCTGTAGACGCTCTAAGATTCTATCGACAATTATTTCGCCGTTGTTCTTTAACGCGATCACTTCTGTTTATGTAGCTTTTATTGCTGCGTCGTATTTATTTGATGATGTTTATGATTATATTATAAAACAGCGCAGAGTTAAAATTTAATTCAACATGTCCGGTGGAACAGCATGTTCGCTCGGCGTGTGTCCATTAAATGTTAACAGTTGCCTGGCTGCCGGCGCAAGTGCTAACATGTTCAACATGTCAAACTTACCTAGTGTTAGCGGTACGGTGACCACGTTACATTGATTTTAATTGCGTTTTGGAGTTTAGACGTGAAGTTAGGATATGGAATTTCATGTATTACATAATATACAAATCATTTGTATGTATTTATTAAATATGTATAGAAGTGTACTTTTGATTTGGTTTTTGGAATTTACGTCTGTCGCGCGACATTAATAGAATGATGGTCTCAGCGGCGTCGCCAGAAGCTATGCTTAGAAAAGCAAACACATCCATGTCATTAGAGGCCTGCAAGTTACATAAAAATCTCTTTATTGTTATGCATAAGTATTGAATTCGTTTTCATTTAATACGAAATATAAATGTCTGTATCTTTCTGATAACCTGTTACTAGTTTAGTTAGTACATACAAAAACTGGTTAGTATTTTTGGGTACTGCTTTAAAGGGCGTCGTTAAAAATGGTAAAGGGCTAAGGGAGTCACAATACAAATAAATTTGGGAAGCCCTGGCATAAAGCAATGTATGTGGTATCTCGTGTTTTCGATAATCTATACTTATTATAATAAAATTGTAGAAGACGTCATTCTCTCTGTCTTGTACGACGCACAAGCAAAAACTACTGGATGGATATTGATGAAACTTTTTGTTATATATAGGTATTAGTCATCGGTAACATTTAGGCCATCATTTATCAATATGCTGCAGTCGGCATTTCGACTTGAAATACACTATTGCAGGGCAAAATAACGGATTGACAATTCGGCCACATAACATTACGTTACCATGACAACATACTTATTTCGACAAGACAACGGCTGTTGACAATGTTTATAAGTGCATATAGCCGCCTGGCACAGCTAATATGTACTGCTTTTATTTACTCTATTTGAACCTAAAATGCGGAGATCCTGTACCTCTATGTTGTGTAGCGTTGAATATTCAATATCCGTTAAATGTTATTCATGTTAATTCACCGCTGGCCACATGAACATGGCGGTTATAAAAGGTTCCATCAGCTCTTTACAGCGCTATGTGGACGTATTTTAGTTTCAATATTGGATGTTTGAATATGTTTTATAAATCCGTCAATTATAGGTTTAAATATTAATAAAATTGTTTTTAGTGTTCCATGCCTACAGGTTTATAGGGATTCTATTAAGCCTTCACTGCCTGTCCGTCCGTCTGTCACAGGCCTGTCTTGTAACATAATAAGATAGAACTTGAAATTTTACTAATTACTAAAGAAAATAATACTAATTTAGTAAGAGGTAGAGCTGCTGCATGCTTGCAAGCGGCCGAATTGGGCCGGCACGACCGGGGGGGTACCTCTCGCTTACACGAGTGGCGTTTCGTGCGGTGTGAAAATGGCCGGTGGCCCGTGAAGGTGGGAGGAGAAAGAGGACAGCGCATCTGTATAGCATCTATGCGGATATCTGCCTCGGTGGTCACGAAAATGGCTCAGACTGCTCGTTTGTCTTATATACCATAAAAAAAACTATAGGGAGATAATTTATATTTGTATCACACACAAAAAAAAATAATTTTAAAGTTCATTTCATATAAAATGTAGGTCATCGTATTAAAACCGCAAACTACACTGTCGTCTTACTATACTTACATACAAGACTACCATAAGTCTTGTGTTTCGATGAGTCAGACCCACAAGATTTACACCGTACCTGTACCGTTCTACGCTTCTTTTTTCACGCGCAAAATATATCAGTACTCCGTCATTCATAATTTCAGATCCCATTTAGGACAAATAATTAAAACCTTTTTATACATAAAGACAAGTCCCTTATTTTCACAATATATACTCACCCTACTTTGCTATTCGGCCGTGCAGTCGCTACATTTAAATCTAACCAAAAAGGATTTATTGCACAAAGTTTGGTGGCTGTGGGGAGGGGTCGTCGACTGCTCTTTTGTACCTTTAGAACTGGCCTCACCAGCTCCACTGGACTGCACTTCCTTTACTTGACTATATCACCACATTACTTAGCTTGCAAAAGTGTTTTGCAAAAGTCAGTATATAAATCAGTCGTCTTGGCATTCATTTAAATACGACCACGTTAAGCTGTAAACCGGCTATAAAGGCTGTTTATGATGATTTATCTACTGTCAAAAGGGCCAGTGGGCCAGGCCAACGCACATAAACAAGGCACCGCCACTTCACGCCGATGTCATTTGATTGAGAATTACCACCCTGATCGTGTCGGCTCGGTTGCAATGCAATGTTGCTATACCCAAACGTTTATTTTAGTGCATTTTCTATTATAATTTATAACATAGAGCGGCACTAAGTATTCAGACTTTTATAGCATTAAGGAGCAAACGAGCCGCCAAGTAACGTCCATATATATCCGAATATTGTATATATTATGTATATTAAGTATTGTATGTATTATGTAAACACTTTCTGTTCTCTCTGTTCTCAAGTGGTATCGGAAACTCATACTCGGCAAATAAAACCTTATCACGATGCATTTCGACGCGGAAATAATCTTTTCTCTAATCGTTGTACTTATATTTAAAGGTTGTACTTTTTAAACGGCGTGTTTATTAGCTGCCATTACTTTTACGCTGCGAAAGATAAGTTCAGCCTGCTCTCCTGCTTACGAAGCTTGTCTAGAAGTGGCTGCTCCAGGGAAATGCTCATTGTTCTCGAGCTTCTAACGTTGCTTAGTAGTTGCCGTTAAGCGCGGTTTACACTATCAGGGTATATTGCTTATATTACCTCATTAAATATCTATATCTCTATAAAGGTAACTCACAATAAAGAATATTTTTAAGGTATTTTTTTTAGATAATTGCATAATTTACAATTTTTTTGCCGCTTGTGTAAAAAACTGGAAAACTTTTCGAAAATGTTGTATTCACGGGGACTTTTCGCATTTAATATTTTGTAGTTGCGTTCGATTATTTCTACCAATTTTCAGCTCTATGCGAATTAATGTAACCTGAAATCTCTTAATTAATAGGGCTGACAGTTACATTATTATAGACTGATAAATTTTATTCAGCTGGGTATAAATGAATCGTCTATTAAAGCGGGTTTAGTTCTTAAACAAATACTCTATTGAAATTCTGACCTGATTGTGATTTTTAACCATCCGCGCTACTGACTCACTACTCCACAGTCCATAAAATGAGATTCCTTTCTCCACAATAATTATACAAGGCATTGTTTTCAGATTAAAATACAAACTTGATGAATTGACAGTTCACAATGGCGACCGCAAGAATACGCGAACTCTTTCAAGTCGCAGCCTCCTAATGAGTTGAGGTACGATGGAGGCAGGTCGGGCCGTGTAACGAGCGCTTTTTACACTCGGACTCTGTTTGTTGATAAATACCTGGGAATTGCTTCCATTGTACCCGCTGTTGTTGTGTTGACGTCAATATTGAATGTGGGGGTTTACTTTGGTCCGGGATCAAGTCAATAGGTGGAGCGTTAATGTGAATAGTAAGAGGTAGTGTTATGCTGCTTCGAAGCCAATTGGACTGGGTCGGCGGAGAGGTACCTCTCGCTTTTATCATACCGTCGCAGAATGATAGCTAGGCTGTCGTGCTTCGTACAATTTGAATTTTTCCGTTGGCTCACCATGGAGGGGAAGCCAGATGGGAAATGTTTGCACAAAAATAACTTTCTAGTTCATATATTATAGAAATTCTAGTTAAAAGTTTAACAGAGCCTACTGGTTTAAATACGAATAAATCAGTTAGTTGAGAAAGTTAGGTTAATACAGGTTCACAGACAAAGCGAATAGGCATGATTAGTATAGCCAACTAGATCACAATACGTCATTCACTCGTATTTGTATATATTTTTAATTTCGTTTCCTAGTGATCATGTTGCAAGTGGAGCTGAAAAAGAGCTAATTTATAATAGTGCTGTTCTTCAAATATGAAATTTCATTCAAAATTAAAGGACTTTGGGCCTTATTATATTTGGTGAAGGAGAAGCTTCATCGTCGGACAGAGCAGCAAGTCATCAATATTCGGTATTTATCCCAAGTCCTGCTTTAATTTGTGATTTTTAACATAGCGTTATTTATGTAAAGAATTAGACTAATACTGTAACGTGAAAGTATCTCAATTAATTACTTTTATAACAAAAAAAAAAAAGACTTGCTTTGAATATATCCTACGTGGGCCGATCAAGCGCGAGGGCGCGGTGTATCAGCCCACGTCAAATTTATTCTTGGTACTGAACATTAAATAGACATACACTCGACAAGCGCACTTCAGACGCAACTATATACCGCGCACAACATCATTGTGGAATCTGCTGCCACAGTCGGTATTTCCGAACCGATACGACCTGGTGATCTTCAAGAAAAGAGCTTACTCTTATTTAAGGCCGGCAACGCGCCTGCAAAGCCTCCAGTTTTGCGGATGTCTATGGGCGGCGGTAGTAATCTATCACCTTCTCGTTTGCCCCTTATCCTATATAAAAAAATCTTGACATTTTATAACAATGATCAAAAGTATTGCCGACCGATTTGCTCAGCATAGGGACAGCACATATGAGACTTTTAGACGCGGCGACAAACGATTTTTTAGAAGCTGAATGCAGCGACTAGACGCGGGACAGCACACTTCCAGACGTGACGCGGCGACTTAGACGCTAATGTGTTTATGTCAATTAATAAATGTAGTAATCGCGGTACTGTCGCACGACTCTACTGCGACCGGCCGCTAAGGCTCAACTCACACCGAAAGAGCGGCGAAGGGCAGCGGAGCGGAGCGCGCTTTCAGTGTCATAATATGAATTTTAACTTTATTTTCATTACTATAATACTTATTATCGAATTCTCACCACTTCTGGAGCATTCCAGCGACTTCTCGAGCAGTCGCGGGAACCCACCCGCTTTCTTTACCGGGCGGCCTTCGTCGCTCTTTCGGTGTGAGTTGACCCTAAGAGTCGCTAAATCCTACGACTGCATCGATGCAGTCGCAAAGTTGTCGTTCGCCGCGTCTAAAAATGTGTGCTGCGGCCCTTATGTACGGTAAGGAAACGGCTATGGTGAAACTCACACAGATCATGTCTGTTAATACGTATAATATTTACGGGATATCGTTACACAGGCAGGTGAAGACGTCCTCCGAGATTTTAAGAGTGGGGGGTGTTCCCATTCGTGTGTTTGACCTCTTGGAATGGTTACAGCACACTCAATCTACAACCCAAATGGACACTATTTGGATTCCAGGAGGAACCGTAGTAAAGGCCGTCGGCGGGATTCGTTGATATGGAGATATCTCAACTTGGATTCACCTAGCGATCATTATCATAATCAACCTATAAAAAGGTATGATTATTATGCTGATGCCTTCTCCTCCTTACCTCCTTCTTCCTTGTGTTGACCACCGGAATCACACACACCGCGAATTGCGACAGCACAACTGGCACTTTACCGCGAAATCCTTCCAGTCACAATTTAGGCTCCATCTCTATAACACTGGACGATACCACCATTGATGCTGATGATGGGCGCGCTAAGAATGTGCCAGCTGTAAAATCAATCTCGCGGCCGCGATCCATTTCCTCCTCCGACAGTCCATTAGAACGTCGCGCCTCCACAAATTAAGGAAGCCGATCTCTCCCGTAACGGCTTCGTCGGTCAATTCCTTTTGTTCCGCGCCCGCTCCGCTTCTGCTCCAGTGGTGATTTATTCGACCTACTAATTGGTACGGAAGTAGCTTTTTATGCAACCCTGGTAGGTCCATGTTATTTGACTTGAAAACGTCTTATAAATCGATGAATGACGGCTACACGCACGAAAAAGCATAGTACGGAGGTAACTTTTTATGCGGCCCTGGTAGGTCCATGTTATTTATGTTGAAAGATATTTATTTCTCTAAAAATACAATACAGTCAGTACATGAGAACAATAACTACTCTACTATACTCGCACAATGTTATTATCTACGAAAAATAGCCGTACAATAAAATTATTATTATTAAAATTTATTTGACTTGATAACGTCTTATAAATCGATGAATGACGGCTGCACGCACGAAAAAGCACGACTCATTGTCATGTTCGGCGTGCAAACGAGAGCGCGGAGTTGGTAAAAGAGAGACACGATCGACCCAAGAGCAGGTCCATATTATGTTAGATCAATAACGAACGCCTGCATGTTTTAATTAGTTCGATACACGAGCTTACAGAACGTATGCAAATATTAAACGTGGGATGAAACATCATGCCAGTGGTAATTAGCGTCAGTTATAATTGATAGCGGATAATTAGTTAGGATATTAGTGGGCGTTCCATTTGAGGTATTATATTTACTAGTCTATCCAGCAATGACTAATGCCAAACTTTCAAATAAATAAATATTGACAAAAAGAAAATGTGTGTGCTTTAGACCACACCCGGGAAGTAAAATTTCATAAACGAAACATAGCTATGACAGGGAGAGAGAAAAAAAAGTGCGTGATAACTGTTGCTGCTCCTACAATAATACAAGAAACGTAACTCTCTTTCTGTCTTCACTATCTTATATCTCCCTCTCAACTTACGTTCGTCTTGCCCGATCACACTTTTGGTAACACTCTCGTTACGAATTCATCTGCTTACTTCTCTAGTCAAGTGCGCGTAAAGAAGATTCACTTCAAATTCTACATATATTGTTTACCTCAGTTACAATTACATAACATGTCATATGATATCATTGAGTTATATGTACTTACGTAGTAGTAACAACTCACTGTATGATATTTAGTTTTTAATTACAAAAAAGTTTGACTTAGATCGAATATCGATCTTCATGGGTCCACTAGTTAATTAAATTAATTATTAAAATATATCGGGATGACGGGAGAATAGAAGGTCGATCCTCCTTTCGACCTCAAACCAAGTCTCGTCATCCGACGAGCTGAATTCGACGAACTGTATTGGCTTTTCTAATATAAGCTTAAGTCCGAAAAATACACGGTATGTACCTATAAGGTAGTCACGAACGCTCATCAGATTGTTCAGTGGCTTGCTATAAAATGACCATGATGATGATGATATTCCAGCACACCAAAACACCACTGAAATAGCTCCGGCTTATTTGCCAGCGCCACATAAAGGCGGCGACACACAGACAGTTGTTAAGGCGCGCTCCGTACCTCTTGATCAATATCGGATCCAATATGTCCGCACAAACAACATACAATTGCTGATCGCATGCTAACGTTTGCTATTATATTCAAGCTATTTTTTGCGATTGTAACTAAAGTGATGACTATTTATGCGTTTTGTGGTGTTTGTGAGTATCCAGTTGTGGATAGCGTCATCATCATCAACAACAGCCACAAGATGTCTACTGCTGGAACGGGGTATCTCGCAGAGAACGCAACAGGTCACGGCCATTCACAATATGCCGGCATCCAGCGGCTCCCCGTGACTTTGACCAGCTTATCAGTGCACCGTCAACTTCAGCTTGCTTACTTTAAGAACTATGTCGGTTACTCTATTTCTCGTGGGGATCACTGAGCCTCGGATCATGTCTCGCAGAGAAACCACAAGCGTAGCTGTCCATAGCACGTTGAGCGACTCTAAGCTGATTTAACTTATTTGCGCCGATAAAATATTTTCACAAAGTAAATGCACAAATTTTATCAGGGCGCCCGATGTTCTCCGAAGTGGCGCTCCGCTGACGGACACATAACGCTGACACTCCATTAGGGGTCTGAGTGCCCGTGACACTATGTTGTTCCATAATGCATATTTTTGTGGAGGGTAGACTGAAAAACTTAGGCGACAGTGTGACCGGTGTCAGAATGTCAGACTTCTAAATGATCCATTCAATTGTGCAATAAAATTCGATGAAAAATGCAATCAACTAATTATTCATTCAATTTGAATATTTAACCAATCGGAGAGACCACACAAAGGCGTTCCCCTATGCCAAAGATAAATTTGACCATTGGTCCATTTAGAGGCAAAAAAAGGTTTATAACTAGTGTAGTGCGAGGTATTATTTTTGTGGCTGAATTTGGAAGTCTTTTGTGTTATAGGCGTTGCGTTTGCAGCGTCTCAATTTGGTTCAATGTTCCATTTTCATTCATCAACAATTTACAATCTATAAAGTTAACCCTATAGTCCACAGGTTCCCAAACTTTTTCATCTAACACCCATTTTGAAAATCAGTTACTTCGTATCGGATTATTAGTTATTACACCTTGATATTCAAAGACAATTATGTCGTTTCTGGCACCTTACCGCCCCCCTCTGAGCATCTAGTGCCCGCAAGGGGGAGTTATCGCTCACTTTGGGAAAGACTGCAGTATAGTCAGCTACAGCTCATTATGTTGAGCGATATAATTGATCGTCTAAGGGCGACTTAAGGTTCAAAGTAACAGATCCAAATTTGAATTCTCGTCAAACTCAGCAGCAATTTAAATTCTTTCTCGGTTAGGTTTCTATCAGTTCTCTTAGTTTTTCGATAAACGTAAATAGAATAGAATTGAAGTTCTATAATCTAGATTCTAGACGCAAGACAACCTTACGCAAAACACGTATCATACAAATATACTTAATCACAATACACAGTATAAGTCGGACAGTAGGTACGTGGTTTTTATTACAAATTAGATGTTAATATAAGATTGGCTTATCTAGTTAATTAGTTATGTAATACTAGCCGCGCCCTCACACTTCGCTCTTAGTCGGCTTCTATTAGTCTTAGTTTAATGGCGCATACTAAGCCTCGATAAACGGATTACCTAATACCTACCGAAAGAATAATTTCTTTGAATCACATTTAGAAATTTTTACTTTATACCATAATACTACGTTATTATGCTACAAAATGAGAAACCTAAAGCTATTATAAAAGGAGCAATATCCTGCTCCTAGACTAAACGACTGCCAGATCTGTCCTGCAGACGGAGGCAGCTGATCTCCGGCGCTTCCGTCCGAAACTTCCGGCCCGCACGCGCCTGAACTCTAATGAGGTTTGATCTAAGATATTATAAAAGGAGCAATATCCTGCTCCTAGACGAAACGACTGCCAGATATGTCCTGCAGACGGAGGCAGCTGATCTCCGGCGCTTCCGTCCGAAACTTCCGGCCCGCACGCGCCTGAACACTAATGAGGTTAGATCTAAGATATTATAAAAGGAGCAATATCCTGCTCCTAGACTAAACGACTGCCAGATCTGTCCTGCAGACGGAGGCAGCTGATCTCCGGCGCTTCCGTCCGAAACTTCCGGCCCGCACGCGCCTGAACACTAATGAGGTTTTATCTGAGACCCGCTTCTGAGCACTCACATTATGGTCTGGTAATTTAACAAACTTATTTTTGCTATAATCTCTAGTGCAGGGATGTTAAAGATGAGGCCCGCGTCCCGCAGGCCATATCAATACGGCCCGCGATCACAATATATCACAGAAAGTAAAATCCCATCAATGAGCTTTTTTTTAGTTGAACCTGGCCCGCCATTATTCAAATCCTAGTACATGGCTCTCTGCAACATTGAGATTGACACTCCTGCTCTAGTGTATGATTCACTATAAAGAGTTTACTCCTTAAGAATGATGCTATTTGATGATTATAAAATACTTTGAAGTTACACCGTCCAAATCGTGAGACTGTAGCTGGCTGTATTGCTCTGCTCTGCGGTGCATTTAGTAATGACGTTCTCTGAAGCACTCGTGTCTCTAGTGAGATGATATGGAGGTCTCTGTGCGCCGCCGCTTTGAAATGATTAAGCAAATACGTGGCGTGTGTGTGTGATTATAATGTGAGCCTGTGGTAATATCGTTACATAAAGTGCCGGTTTCAGGGTGGTGAGATGAAAGTCTATAGACATTCTTAACATTAAGTGACTGAAAAATGGATGCGAGTTGCAATACATACCATAAACACATACCGTGTTACTGGCACTTCTTCAGTCTGTCGAATTTACGTCTGGTCTAAAGTCGAGTGGCATTACTGTTCCATCAAATGAGCAGATATTTGTATCTAAACATATAATAAACTGTAGAAGTCGTCATTCTATCTGTTTATTGTGCGGCTTTTACTGGACGGACTTTGATGAAAGTTTTTTGTTATATAGGTATTAGTGCTCGGTAACATTTGGGCTATAATTTATCAATATAATACATATTATATAATGCAAAATTAAAAAAATACACTATTGTAGGGCAAAATAACGGATTGACAATTCGGCCACATAACATTACACGTTACAATGACAACATATTTCCAATAATGACAAGGCAAAGGCTGTCGGATCGACTAGTAATTAATATCATAAATGCGAAAGTTTGTATGTTTGTTTGTTTGTTTCTTTGTTTGTTACTCCTACACGCAAAAACTGCAGAGCCGATTTTCTTGAAATTTGGCACACACATATAGGGTAACTTGGATTAACACAGGATAGTTTTTATCTCGAACAAATGTTCCTGGAAAGAAAAAAGGCTGATTTTCCACTATATCGAAAGCCATTATAGCGTGTTTAAAACTTTACTTCTGTTAATATGAGAAGTGAGAACATAAAGTGCGAGTGAGGAATTTTCTTTCTCACTCCATCTCATAGCCAGTTATGTTCGTGTATGAAGTTTTACTTCAGTGGTGTGGTCTAAAGCTCACGGATTTGCCAGCCTTCCTCTATGTGAATTAAAGGGTTATTTCTGTATTTCATCAACCTACCCACATGTTCACGAGGTGGCTGCTAGAACTGCACCGACTCGCCACAACAGTACTTATAATTATATTAAATTTCACGCTCTCCACGTCTCAAGTAAATTTCCTCTCTAATACAGTTTTGATGTTGTTTTGCTACAATGGGACGTTAATGAAGGCGTTAAATTAGGAAAGGCAATGAGTGCTCAGTTGTAGGAGGGCGACGGCGGGGGTGCGGCGGGTAGGAGGGTAACGCGAGGGCGTCGGCGGGGAGCGCGGCGCGGGGAGTACCCCGCACGCGAGTGTGGCGATATACGAATTCATTACTACCCACACTTGACGAATATATCGTTTGTAAACACACGAATATGTGATTCGCTAGAAACTCTTATTAATATATAGTTGATGGAATTTATTGTCACATCTTGATGGAAACTCATATTATACTTGTAAATAATACACGTTTTTTGATACCACACTACATGATGATGAGATATCGTCACCGGTCGTAATTATTGTAATATAAATTAAATTAATTAAAAGTGGGAATAGTATAAAAAACGTGTAATATTTGCAAATATCTTATTAATATCATATGGAGGCATATGAGCAGTTGGAATATGCTCCAACTGCTGACTACCAAGGCCCATCAAGCCGCCTCTCTTAGCTGTTCCTCACTTCTTTGCATCGCGTCACAGTTATCGCGAAGCAGTCTATATCAT
>LUGF01045095.1:0-11459 GCA_001625245.1 Calycopis cecrops
TTATTAGGATTTTTCAATATCTAATAGCTTCGATGTGTGCAGTCGGTCCTGCACCTGATCTCTCTCTTGGCGGGTATGCCATGTGACTATTGTTCCATAAGAATACAGGATTAAGTTAATAAAGGTACTGTTTACGCATGTACATTATTACTGCCATGCATGAATAACACTTAAAAGACTTATAGTCGTATCTCAAAAATAAGTTACATCGACGTTCATCGTTGACGCAGAAGAGTGCAACATAAGCCGATCTAATCCGATTTATAACACCAATTCATTAGTTACCTTGTTCAGCAGCGCATAAAGCTGAATATATAACAAGACGTGAGGTCATGCTATCTCGCTCGAGATACCTCTGCTGCATGACTTTTGAAATTTCTATGAATGACAGCCTATGGCTGACTACGGGCTAAGCAACTAGCCCATGCCAATACAGCCAGATTTCGTTTGACTAATGGCGAATGAGAATTTCAAGAAAAATATTGTATGGATTAAATATTTTCGCGCCTTTCAAAAAAAGTATTTTGCGCAGGTACATCGGCGGGCACATCGGTGTAACTTATTTATATGGTACTACTATAATACGTTTGAAGATATAGTATTCCAATTAAATAGAAGCATAATTTCATAACATGTTTTTTAGAAGTAATATTAAGAATATTCACATACTTTGCAATTTTTTTTGTAGAAGTAAAAAACATTATGCATTCTCAAGAATATTTATGCATTTTATTAAGTGTTATGAGTAGTAGATATCAACATATGTACCTAACACTGTTTAATATCATACTATGGAAGTGAAATAATTATAGTGAAAACTTAACAAGATTGCATAAAACTGAAAAACTTACATTAACTATAAAATATTATTTTGATTTGATCACAGCTTGTTGCCATATTTTTTAGCAATTGAATTTCTTAAACGTAAAACTATTCCAAAACTCATTAAGACTAGAAAATAAAAGATGACGTAATTATCCAGTACAATATTTATGATCACCAAGAACTTTAAAAATGGTTGCTGCCATTCAACCAAGTCTTACTGGTCCATATTATAAAGGCTACTTATTATTTATAATTAAAAGAAGCTGATCATAAAACGCCTGATACAATTTAATAGCAAGTTATTAAAAAGTAATTTAACTTATACCTATCCATCCACCATCATCTAATGATATTATCATAGACTTTACTTTTTATTTAGTCTATGGATATTATATTGCTTTCTTCATAATTTTAGGGACAAATCTTATATAATAATTGTGTAATGAACGATTATGATACATTAGCCTTACATGTAAAATTATATTAAGATTATGACATTAATTGACTATCAATTTGGTAGTATTGACTAAATCTATTAAAAAGTGTGTGCTTTATTTTTTTGTTGTATGGTACACCTGAAGTAAAATCATTGATTTGCACAATGCACAAATTCAGGACCGTAGTCAATTAATGTCATAATCTTCATCAACAATATCAGCCAGAAGACTGCGTGGCATAGGCCTCTGCCATAGACCTCTCCCACTTGTCACTGTCTCGAGCTATTGCAATATTGCATCCAGCAGCTCCCCGCCACATAGACCGGGTCATCAGCTCACCGGTTGGGAGGCCGTCGCCGTGTGCTCTTGCTTGCTTACAAACTTAAAACGGAACAGCATAGCAATCACTTCACGTCGGTATTATATGTGTTATCGATAATTCACGATAACGACTGTTTCAAATTTATAATAATTTTATTTTTGCATTCTTTATGCCAGGGCCATGGTAGAACAATGTTTAAAAAATGCTGGGAGAATCGTTGAAAATGGGTAGGAAAGTCTTAGTATTTTTTTATAGTATAAGGGAGCAAACGAGAAATCCGAGCGATTTTCATGACTACCAACGACCATAGACATCCGCATAGAGGTTATACAGATGCGTGCTCCCTTCCTTCTCCTACCTCCATGGGTCACCGGCTACTTACCACACGAAACGCGACATCACAGATCTGTCACTTTACGCCGGTTTCGTGTAAGCTATAGGTACTTCCCCGGTCGTGCCGGCCCAATTACCCGGCTAAATTTATGCATGTAGCGTGGCTAAATTTATGCATGTAACCTCTTATTATATGTAGTAATTGAGTCTTGAATGTTGCTTGTAAGTTAACGAGAACCAACTTTAACGACGTTTGTCGGGCCAGCTTGTGGGTGTATAATTATAAAATGTAACCTCTCATGCCACAAATAGAAAGATTTTTACGTCAAATAAAGTATTTTTAGCCACACACGGATGAAAGACCTGTTGGACGCCCCACTCTGAGGGTTTGGGATTGTTGAGAGCGGCACGCGGACAGTTTTGAAATTCCTGCCTTTAGCTGGTAAACGAACTGGAACGAACTGAATGTCATATGGAACTAGGGAAAAACACAACAACACAACTTACATTTTTTCACATTATAGCCAAAATGGGCTGGCATTTTTTTATATAGTCTAGAGGGCCAACGAGTAGTCGGAGTCTTTTCATGACTACCGATATCCACGGACAGAACCTTCCTTCCTCCTACCCCCTTCGCGAAACTCACACACCGCATCAAAACGCAATAGCACTGGCACTTCTCATGTGAGCGAGAGGTACCTCCCCGGTCGTGCTCCACAGTTCGGGTCCACTGCAGCATGGCACTACCTCTTGCAGTGTGGTAAATGAGAGTACGGGAGATTATCGGGCAACGCATCTGTATTGTGTTTGGCGATATTTAAGGGTGTTCTTATCAACAAGGGGCCTGACTCACAAAGTCACAATTGCCCTCCTCCAACCGAATATTATAAATGAAGTTAATATTCTATGAAATGTGATTATTTGTATTTATAATAATTGATTTTTCATACAAAAACTGCTCCACGCTTTGAATAAATAACCTTATAGAACACGATATAAAAACATAATTTTACCTAAAAAAAATACAAATAGCTTTCTTGATAAATATTTTACGAGGGTAAAATGCAGTAGGCTGTTTTTAAGTTAACTTAGAGGCATCATTTCATCTCCGCTTCACGTGCTTGCAGATATCAGTGTTCGAAATGAATTTTAGTTTCTCCATCCTCCTGTTCCTGGCAGAAACTTCTTGACAGAAAAACTTTTAAAGTGCGATACCCAACTTTTTAACTTTTTAATGTATAGAATAAGGAGGCAAATGTGGAGGCCTTTCGATGAATACCGACTCCCATTTGATGCAATTGTTTTGATATTTTTCAGTCATTATTTCCAAGGCAGTAAGCTCTGCTCTGGGCTCAGTTACTTCCACTTCCAGTGTCACCTTCAATGCGTCGTAGACAGTTGCTGACCGACTCATTCTTAAACTCGAAAGAGCAGATTTAGAACAAAGACTTGTGCTTAAGCAGCGTTAGGCCCGTATACGTCATTAATTATACTGCACAATAAAATTGCAACATTTGTCTGACTCTTTTGTTTGCGCACCAGTATTTCCACATTCCATTTCGGTCTCTCTCTCCGTTTATCCATGGCGCCAAAACATGCGCCATGTAGTTCGACAGTAACAGAATTACCAACTGTTAATGAAATGACTAATTAATACGCGAACTATAATTTCATACCCGCCGTTACGGACGTGGGAATTATCTCTGCGGATTATCCGCTCCTGATACCGCACGCTTAATTTTATTGCCGGCAATTGCAACACAAAATTGTCTATATGATTTATAGATAGAGGTTCGCTGAATATTGTTTATTTACCCGCTTACATATGTGTGTACTAGCTGCGCCCCGCGGTTTCACCCGCGTAAATTTCTATCTATATATATAAAATCATCCCATGGATGATTTTCTATTTTCCACGGGATTTTCCATTCTATGAAAACATTTTTGAGGATAAAAAACTATCCTATGTGTTACTCCAAGTTATTCTCTATGTGTGTGCCAAATTTCATAAAAATCGGTTCAACAGTTTTTGTGTGAAAGAGTAACAAACAAACAAACATACAAACTTTCACATTTATAGTATTAACTAGCTGCGCCCCGCGGCTTCGCCCGCGTAAATTTCGATATCGTGGAAAATCATTCCATGGCATCCCTCAGGAACATTTTTTCGGGATAAAAGCTATCCTATGTTACTTCTAATACCTCCAAGAACATGTGTACAAAATTTCATGATGATCGGTTGAGCAGTTTTCGCGTGAAAGGGTAACAAACAAACTTACATTCGCCTTTATAATATTAGTATGATTAGGATTTTTTTTGGTAAAGTAAAAGGGGGCAAACGGGCAGTCATATACAAGAGTACCGATGCCAATAGACATCTGCATAGAGGTTATACAGATGCGTTGTCTACTTCCCACATCCATGGGCCACCGGCTATTTACACACCGCATGTGTTTGCAGCTGTCACTTTACGCCGGTGTCGTGTAAACTAACCTGAAACGGTCTCTGGTAGTGCCGGTTCAATTGGGCTACTTGTCAGTACCTACGTTTTGATGAATTTTGATGTACCTAGGTGTAGATACAATCGTCTTGATAACGCCAGTAGGTAGGGGAGATAGGGGCTGGTTGTTACAGGGGTAGGTTGTTACAGCAACGATAGCGGCTGAATGGAGAGAGATAATTAGATGCTTTAAAGAGACAAAAGTCACGCCACCAAAGGCCCGCAAGGCGCGCGAGCCTCATTAGCCGGATCCACACCGGACGATCCAAAATGGATCGGCGATCCCGCGATTCGCGATCCAAGATCGTGATGCGTGGAGCGTGGAGCGTGGATCGATCTAGGTCAATCCAACAGAAATCTTTTGCGATCCTGACTGGCTGCTCCAACGCGATCCAGCCGATCCATACTGATCCATAAGTCAGTAGAATTTTGTCTGGCTATGGAGTCACACGTGCAACGACGGCGACGAATAGCCGTAGCAGCAGCAAGCTACATTTTACTTGTATATTTACGGAAAAAATTACGAAAACGAAAATACACTATTGGGTTAAAACAATTTTTAAAAACCGGTTGCAATATGGAACTCGACTTTACAAAGAGTTAATTGATGATGGAGCTGAAGCTATATAATATTGTATAATAGCCATCATTAGGATCCCATAAACATTTATTCTCCCTATATAGGGAAATTAAACGTATACATTGTGAGTTATCCATAACGGCGGTTCACGCGATCCTCGCAACCGTCCAGACCGCGCGCGCCAAGCGCCTGAGGCACCTTTGTGCGTGACCAAAAAACCGACAAGAAATGGATCGCACGCGGCGAGGAGCGCGCGCTCCCTGCCGCGCACATGGATCGCGCGCGGCATGTCTACACCTCTCGCTCCGTGGAGCGCGCTCCATGCCGCGCGCGTTTGGAGCGCTTTGGATCGTCCGGTGTGGATGCGGCTAATGGGCCTAACGTTTGTGTGGAAGGAGCACGTGCACGTGGCTGAGAAAAAGACAGGAAAGTAACTTTTTTATTTTTTCGTAATGTTAGCCTACAGTCTGCTAAATTTGAAAGATGAGACGTGTGTTGCGTGAACTTAATGAAATTATGCTTTCTCTATATAAAAAATCTAGATTCATACAGTTATATTTATAACTGCGTTCACTACATGATTTTGAACGGTTGGTTTTGGTGTTGGGGCAAGAAGTGACATTAGCTCGGGGTAAGTTGTGACATGTCACAACATGCCCCGTATCACTTTTGGACGACTATCATAATTTCAACACTTAAATTTGGTTTTTTTATAGATTGAGGACGTATAAAAAATGGAAGAGGACAAGTATACACCTCCTATTTAAGAGTTTACCAAAGATGCTTTAAGAGTTATGGACACTTGAAGAGAACGCGAGGTCTCCATATGTACTAACCCAGTTCTGTATGTACCAAAGATTTGATTCACAATGAACCTACTTTTTCTCCCAATGCTATACGACTCTATCCAAAAGCTGCTGCTAGAACTAGGAAGGTATCCCAAAGAACGTGAAAATCGGCTATTTAACGGATGCAGCTGAGAAATATGAATTGGCGCTGGAACAAAGTAAGAAGAAAGAAGATATTGATATACTCACTTTCTTCTTATAAAATAGGAAAGTTAACTTAACTAAATTAACTTAAAGGAAAGGCGGGCAAGTAAGGAATATCAACTGAACCAGAAATGGGTCGAAGAACAAATAACAGTGCAGTAAAGTGAAAGGTGCTACAAGATTCGGACGACGAAATTGAAGAAGATGGCTATTTTTGGTTGACTGATATGTCTGCGTGTGCACCATTTGACCAGTGTATAGCTGATGAGGAATGGGTACAATGTATAGTTTATAATTAATATAAGAATCTGTGATTTCTCGTAATAAAAAGTCTGACAATGCACTTCCTTCTCAGTGTAACTTTTTACCCCGGGTGGTGTAACAACCTGCCCCAGGCGCGGGGTAAAAATCGTATCGTGGTTTATTTATTCATTAACTCCATTTCTAATCGCCCATTATGTAAAATTATTTTTGAAATTAAATCTTGAATAGACACTTAATCTAACAAACCTAAAAGTGGGTAGTATAATAGCTTACATAAAATGTCATGCCACTTTTAGAAAAAAATGTAACAACCAACCCCGGCCTCCCCTACATTAAAATATATTTCAATCAGGCCATTGCTTTAAAAAAAACTATTAGTTTAATATAAGATAAAGGTAGGTACAATACCTATAATAAGAATGAAAATCAATATTTATAAGGAAGTATGTAAATTCAATTAATTTGTTCTTCACAAGCCACTCAAACTGAAATATCTTAAAATTCCGAGTATTCTCTATGAACATGTGAACTTAGAATCACTAATAACATTCAATATTTAATACTCCAGTAATGAGTCACCCCACTCCATTTGAGTGACGTAGACGTTAATACGTGCCTAGTTCCCTTTGAAGTTTACAAGGTTTTCATATATAACATATTATAATTAGTGTACATCGGCATCAAAGTATTTACTATTTGAGATTCATATAATAGCTGATATTCAGGCTAATGTCATAATTTTATTTTTTATTTTAACTCTTTTTACAGTGTGCTATTAAAAAAGTGAGATTTAAAATTAATATTAATTAACACGCTTTTATTAGCTCGGGTTGTATGTATGTATGTAACGGAATCTTTGAGTTTAATTTTCACGGGTTTCCAGAAGTCTGATTAATTTGAAACTTTGCATACGTATCAAGGATCGATGACAATGCAATAATTTCATAACAGTTTCCTTATTATCCATTACATTATCCTTATTAGGATCGCCAGGATTGATTGCAGGTTTGATGAAGCGTGTTTTTTAGTTTTTGAAACTGTTATTTATTTTCAGCACGTTTTTGTAACACCTCCGTCTATTTTTCTTATAATACCTCAAAAACTTAAGCCCGAGATGTTTCTTTTTTAATGAAATATTTGTATCTATTTTTTAATAATTCACTTGTGTGCTATTAGGATTCAATCTATTAGGAATTAAATTACATTAGTATTTATTTAATAAGATTATTAATAATAGAAAAAGTATAAAACGTATATTTCACTAGCTGGTTCCCTCAACTTCGTTCGGGTAGCTTAATTCTATTATAATCAAAGTGATTTGTTATTGTTTGCTTGCAGTGTAACGAAATTCCGATTTCCCGTAGGAATGAGCGATTTTACCGCAGTAAAGTGTTCTAGATGTTGACTAGGCTTAGTACAAACAACAAAGTGTCATTTGAGTCCGTCCGGTAGTTTCAGATATTAGCCTGGACAAACAGATAGACAGACAAAAAGATTAAAAACAGTATTCTAATACTATTCTAACATCGCCCCAATTAGTTTTTTGTCAATGTATTCAATGTACACACGGATTTTACTGTTTTATTATATGTATAGATGACTTTTGTAGATTTAAGTCACCAAAATTTACATTCCAAACTAGACGTCACGGACATAGCGAAAAGCGATTTCACGATGAAAAGCTGAATCTTGCTTAAATTGCACCGTCTAAACTGCTAATGCAAATTACATGCTCTATTATTCAAATGTCAACGCAGAATACTAATTCGAAATATTCTGAACTTTGCAGATTTTTGGCTATATTTAGCAAATAAAAATTAAACTTTTTGAAGGCAAAAGCTATATTTTATTTCTGCAAATCATGTTCCAATAATTTAATCTAGATATTACTTCTTAAGTATCTTAAGTATAACTTTACTAGTAAGCTGGCGAAAGCGTTACGAAAATGTGTTGATCGGGCGAGGCCAACCAAAATGAAACTTTTTGTATTTAAAGAATAAATATCATATGAGTTAATTATGTCATTGTAACTATGGTAATGAATTTGTGTATTAAATCAATAATTAAGTTTCACTTCTGTTGTGTAGTCTAAAGTACACATATTTTTCCATATAATATACAGCTTACGAAACGCAAGTCTCATTCGTATTCGAATATTAACAAAACAAGTTTGATTTTATTTCGGTGTTTTCTCCGTTTAAGTGATGTGGCACAAAGAATTCGTACACTCAGTCGGTAGTTTAATCAACAAAAAAGTTTGATTTTAATTGCTAATCTAGTGCATCGAAGTGGTTTCAAGAATTAATTTTATCAATAATTCATTATGTGTTCCCACTTCTCACTATCTTGTTTCCGATGAGATATATATAGCGCTCCACTTCAGAAGTTGGACCTGCCTTTACTCTAGTAGGTGCACAATGCGTGGATACACTGTTTGCTTTTTAATGGGCTTCGCCCTTCTGACAGGTACGTGATACTAATTAATAACAAATTTTACTAAGCAGTGGCGTAACTATTTCGATCTGGGCTTGTGGCAAATTTCTATTGTATGGATTCTTAATTCCCTGATATAGAGAATTTTAAATAATGTATGTTGTTTCTTTCGATTCAGTAACTGCTACTAAATGCAACCTCTGATTTTTTTTTAAATTCTCTATACTCTCTATAAACTCATTAGTTCGATGGATATGGTGAAAAATACAGTGCGTCTTATTCTTTTTTTTAATATTTTTTATGTTGTTTATTTTGCACCCATTTAGTACATAGCTTCGACGAAGGGACACTTCTGACGCGAAGATACAAAACGAGAAAATTAAATATGATTTTTAATCTGTATTGTACTTAAAGCCGCATTAAGCCCTGTAATTACAATAGAATATACCATAAAACAATCACAGAGTTATAACAAAAGAAACAAATTTATTTTTATTTTATTTTCAGTCCCAGCTGACTGTCAGGAGAGGATTATGGGCGGATCACTCGCGGTGATCTCGTCGTATCCGTTTGCTTCCGCGCTGCTGCACAGCACAAACTATATCACCTACACACAGTCATGCGCTGGCACCATTTTGAATAACAGATCAATAATGACAGCTGCTCATTGTGTTGCGTGAGTAACCATATTTATTATATAGGGCCACATGGTAACTACAAAGCCCATACACATTCAGGCAATTGAAGGTTATCAAGATATTTTAGTACAATGCAACAACGAAACTATCTTTGCTTTGAGCGGGTGCATAGAGGCAACATAGCTCGGATAAGCAGAGCATGTTGCCACAAACGAATTTAGAACCCTCGTAGAAACGGTCCCTATAATGCTAGATTGTCAAAATATTCAGAATATGTTACACATGGCACACTTTTCCTATCTGCAAATTTTAATTACCATAATTGTTACCTTAGATTTTATTTACATGTAAGATGTTTCCCAATTTTGTCTCTCAGAGAATTATGATCACCAAAATTATAGGACACTTCCTGATATCCTAGAAAGCTGAAATTCAGCATGGCAAAAACATTTTAATATAAAATGTTGCCAAAACGAGTGCATAATGTACTGTAAGTTAGCAGATCATATTATGTAAAGCTAAGCTTTTAACTCTTCGTGATCTAAATTTAATGCCCCAACTTTACACGCTATAACTTTACCAAGTTTATATTCTAGTTAAAACATTATTCACCTTGGCCATTTAATCAAGTGTCATATCCATAGTGACTAAAGAAAAAATTATATGTAAAATAATAAAATATAAAATAACTAAAGAACATCCAAGATCATCAACGGCATAAGATCTCATGTTTTTTACAGTTTGGACATTGAACACGTCTTGGCAACATTCATTAAAATGTTTCTGCTGGCGTATTATTATAATTATTTCAAACATTTAATTACAGCGGTGAACCAGCCAACCGCTGGCGGATGCGAGTCGGGTCCAGCTTCGGCAACAGCGGCGGCGTCGTCCACAACGCCAACCAGATCATCCTCCACGCGGAGTACAACGCGCGCACGTACGACAACGACATTGCGATCCTGCGATCCGCCTCTGTGATCGTGTTTAACAGCAACGTGGGCGTCGCCAGCATCGCGGGCGTCAACTACAACCTGAACGACAACCAGGCTGTCTGGGCCATCGGATGGGGCTCCACTTACGTAAGTTACAAATGATTATCTATAAAAGCGCATCGTGGGCGTCAACTACAGTATAAAGGACAATCTAGCTGTTGCGTTGTTGTTGTTGTGGCCATTGGATGGGGGTCTACTTACGTAGGTTGGTTTTTATTGCTACTATAAAAGTACTTACACAATACCGGTGTTAAGTGACAACTATGCTGTCCCGTTCCATGTGGTGTGCGAATATTCCGGTGGGCCATGAAGGAGGAAGGAGGGCAATGTAACTGTGTAACCTTTGTCCGTCTAAGGGCCTCGGTAGTTATCAACATGGATCCGAATCCTTGTTTGTCCAAATATATTATTTAACAAATAAAAATATAAAATAAACTAAATAAGGCAAGTCACTTCTCTGAAGGTATTCTAGGAGTTACCTGCACTCACATAACATCGATTTAAAAATAAATAACATTTAATAACCACCACCCGGTAACTGCTAGGAGTTAGTGCAGCACCACATTGCACACATCATTGTAGCTGCTACGAGTTATTCACTTTGCACACATCACCGTAGCTGCTACGAGTTAGCACAGCTCCACTTTGCACACATCACCCTAGCTGCTACGTGTTAGAGCAGCTCCACTTTGCATGTATCGCCGTAGCTACTATTAGTTAGCACAGATCCACTTTTCACGCATCACCGTAGCTGCTACAAGTTAGTGTAGATACATTTTGCATACATCACCCTAGCTGCTACGAGTTAGCACAGCTCTACTTTGCACACATCATCATAGCTGCTACGAGTTAGCATAGCAGATTCACTTAGCACACATTACCGTAGCTACTACAAAGCTCCACTTTGCACACATCACTTTAGCTGCTACGAGTTACCGCAGCTCCACTTTGCATGTATAGCCGTAGCTACTACGAGTTAGCACAGATACTCTTTGCACGAATCACCGTAGCTGCTTCGAGTTAGTGCAGCTCCACTTTGCACGCATCAGCGTAGTTGCTTCGAGTTAGTGCAGCTTCCGTTTTCTCTGCTTCTTACTTGACTTAAACTCGTACGAGTTTTACCTGTCCTAACGCCGCTAA
>LUGF01045095.1:12956-25897 GCA_001625245.1 Calycopis cecrops
GCAACTGTGCCACCTCCGTCTATCTAAGGGCGTGAGAAGTTATCAAAATGGATCCGACTCCTTATTTGTCCAAATATATTATTTAACAAATAAAAATATATAAAATAAACTAAATAAGGCAAGTCACTTCTCTGAAGGTATTCTATTCTGGGAGTTACCTGCACTCACATAACATCGATTTAAAAATAAATAACATTTAATAACCACCACCCGGTAACTGCTAGGAGTTAGTGCAGCACCACATTGCACACATCATTGTAGCTGTTACGAGTTAGCATAGCACATTCACTTTGCACACATCACCGTAGCTGCTACGAGTTAGCACAGCTCCACTTTGCACACATCACCCTAGCTGCTACGTGTTAGCGCAGCTCCACTTTACACACTTTACCATAGCTGCTAGGAGTTAGCGCAGCTCCACTTTGCACGCATTCACCCTAGCTGCTACGAGTTTGCGCAGCACCACTTTGCACACTTCCCCCTTGCTGCTACGAGTTAGTGCAGCATCACCGTAGCTGCCATGAGTTAGTGCAGCTCCACTTTGCACGCATCACCGTAGCTGCTATGAGTTAGTGCAACTCCACTTTGCACGGTTCGCCCTGGCTGCTACGAGTTAGTACAGCTCCACTTTACACGCATCACCGTAGCAGCTACGAGTTAGCGCAGCTACACTTTGCACACATCACCGTAGCAGCAACGAGCTAGTGGAACTCCCCTTTTCTCTGCTCCTTACATGACGTGAACTCCTACAAGTTTTCCCTGTCCTAACGCTGCTAAAGAAGTTTTCACTTCAATTCGCACTTAAGTTTTTTTGTAATATACACTGTTTATTAAAATGACTTAAGTTATACTAATTTTCTTAGTAGTGGATTCTTTAAATTAATGAAAAGTACTAGAGTAAGAGGTAGTGCCACACTGCATGCTTGCATGCAGCCGAATTGGGCGGGCACGACCGGGGAGGTACCTCTCGCTTACACGAGACCGGTGTAAAGTGACAACTGTGCTGTCGCGTTTCGTGCGGTGTGTAAGTAGCCGGTGGCATATGGAGTTGGGAGGAGAAAGGAGGGTAGCGCATCTGTACAGCCTCTATGCAGATGTCTGTGGGCGTTGGTAGTCCTGAAAATGGCTCCGACTGCTCGTTTACTCCCCTATACCATAAAAGAGAAATTATTATTATATTATTTATACTCTTTGTCAAAATAAAGTATATATTCAGTTTTAAAAGATGATTTTTGAATATAGATATATGAATTCGTGGTAGTAATTAAATCAGTGCGTAATTTACTCTCTAAAATCCATGATGCATAATAATTACAATTTAATTAACAACGTATATATTCCACTCATTAAGTGAAAAAGGTTTTTTGTAAAGAACAAATTAATTTATTAATGTTTTTCAATTCCCGGGGAAATTTGCACTGCCACCTATCCTGGACAGTATCCGATGGGTGTGTGACATTAGCGCATAAAGTAAAAACTCCACGGATGTCATCTTTAGCGAATATTCCCTGTGATTATTCATCAATAGAGTACAAGTTATTGAGCTGCTTGGGGAAGAAAGTTAAAATTACAATTTCATTACAGTTTGGCGGCAGCCCATCTGAGCAGCTACGCCACGTCCAAATATGGACAGTGAACCAGAGCTTCTGCCAGAACAGATACGCTGCGCTGGCGTATTCAGTAACTGAGAACATGCTGTGCTCCGGGTGGGTGGACGTCGGCGGACGGGACCAGTGCAACAACGACGCTGGCGGTCCCCTCCTTCACAACAACGTGGTCGTAGGAATATGCTCCTGGGGCCATCAGTGTGGCCTGGCCAACTATCCCGGCGTCAACACGCGAGTCTCCAGATTCACGCCTTGGATCCAGGCCAACGCGTGATCGAAAATGAAAACGAGAAAACCGAAACACCAATATTTGCTCACATTTATACAATAAAAGTACTTTATAAATTGTTTGTGGAATTGTTAATTCGTTGAAATGTGATTTTCTTAGCCATCCAATTTCTATTGCACCACGAAACAGTGAGAGGAACAGGATTGAGCCGGTACGTCTATAGAGATAAATGAATGAATGGATGAATGAATGAATGAATGAATGTTTCTCGCTCACACGATATCGCGATAAAGACAGCTGTGCGGACAGTGTAAAGATTAAAGAAGGTCAAAACTAAGCTATACTAATATATATAATCTAAGCTATTTAAAAATTATTAAGCAATGCCGTTATGACAATACATCGTATAATTACAAATTGCTAATAACGAGTAAAATATCTTACCTAAATTTGATTTCTTTGTAAGCAATTAAATTTAAGTAGTAAAGTAACAAAAAATACAATAACTTTTTTTATTAATAATGCGTATTATTCTTTCACATAAAAACACCCGAATTCAGGATTAAACTTGACGATTACAATCTGGAATTTAATAAAATTGTTATCCTGAAAACCTGAAGGGTATTTTCATTATAATTCAAATATCCATTACGATTGAATTTGCGCGGGTGTCACCGCCAGCCCCTTTTACATATTCATACCTCGCAAGACAGTTGTGACAGAGAATAGACAGCTGGCGCCAGGGAACAAGTCTCGAGACTGCCGCGCCAACTAGCGGCTGAAATGTGAACGTTTAACGTGAATATTTTCGTTTCACTTTTATTATTTTCAATGTAATTTCAATTTATTAAATTTAAATAAAATTATTTCAATGTTAAATGTCAATTGTTACACGCCACGGTTAAAGTGCTGCCTCTATGTTTACTGCTCGACCCCTTCTTCTGTGTGTACCGTAGCCACAATGAGAAGACATGTTTCATACTCGTTCCATAACATTTGCAATATGCTTACCTACTACGTAACACATACGTTGATAATAATTGGTGGTGTATGTTATACTAGCGGATGCCCGCAACTTTGTTTACGAAAATCAGTTTTTACCTCAGTCGCTAAATTGGCCTAACTAATACTGCAAGAATTTTTAAAATCGAACCAGTAGTTCCTGAGATTGGCGCGTTCAAAGAAACAAAAAAACAAACTCTTCAGCTTTTTATTATTAGTATAGGTTCGTTGTGGTTAGAGCCCGTTATATTTACACCCAGCTATCTGTATATTTATAGCTAATTTACCTGTTAATATGATCTTTTCTCCTCTTGATAGTCTAGTCATCGAGTAGCTACCGAGAAACTTGATAAATTCTTAAGACAATGCCCCTTTGCCAATAAACATATCTCAAGTGTTCCAAGACTTTCAACGGTTGCGACTCAATAGATAAGATAAAGATAATTCCTTTTGAAATATTACTAAATAAATATTGATAATATGTTATAAAGTAGATTCGCGATATGTACAAGGTTGATTGATCATAATACCTATAATTGATATTTTTAATTTATAAATAAGTGTATTATAAATTAATGTAAAATTAAAAATGTAACCCCGTACGGAAAAGGGCTGACATATTATGAGCTACTGTTCCGATTTTTTATTAACAGCTAAAACAACTTTCTCAGAACAGGGTTATTGTTGATCCGGCGGTAGATGTAATTGTTGACGTTCAAAAAGTAATTTCTGTAATTCTATTTTGAATAAAAACTTTTTCATTTTCATTTCAACCAAAAGGAAAATTTCCGATTGACAAAATCCTCATTTAAATCGGTCCTCTTTAAAGATGCAATGGCCCAGACATATACAACATTAATGACACTCCCTTTTTTGGAACGAGGCCGCGAGGGTTAAAGGCGGTTTTCGATTTATTAAACAATAGAGCGGTAAACGAGTAGTCGGAATCTTTTGATAACTACTGACGCTAATAGACATACGCATAGAGGCTACACAGATGTATTGCCACCCCCTCCTTCCTCCTTCCCTCTCCATGGGCCACCTCAAACTTTACCTCAAATCACCAGGTGCACATTGCCCTATATGCACAACTTACTTATTTCGCAAGAGAAATTACTATGTGCAGTTTATTCGGACACTTAATCCGCTCACATAATCCGTAAAGAGACAGGTTCCCATTAAATTCCCGGATAGCCTATTAAGAACTTAACTGGCAAATAAGCTATGAAGCTCAGTTTTACATATTCCGGTTAGAAATAATTAATTAGAAGCATTTAAGCGGTACTTAAGAGTAAGTATCGACGTTATATAATACGACGTTATAATAAAGTCGTATTTACGGCGGCGACATATGTACACCGATGTAATCTGTATCAACTAAGATCCTCATAGCCGAATTTCGGCTACACCCATCTCTATAGACGCTAGTTATTTGCTCAGAACATATTTTACAAGTGTGTGCGCAGAGTGAGATAGCGTGCACATGTACACTCACACTATTCTCTCTTATTCTCACCATCATATTTCGATAGGACGCGAGAAATTTTTTAATTGTATAGCAGGCAATCGAGTCGCCAGATCACGTGTTGGTAAGTGATCACGACGCCCACAGACATTCGCAAACCCAGGGGTCTCGCAGCTGCGTTTGAGAGATAAGCTAGCACTACCGCACTACCACACTACCGAATACATGACCGGAGAGAAATCAGGCAAAAGAACTACGACTCAACGTGTTCTCTGGGGCACCTGGGTATAACATCGACAATATCCTGACTGCGGACTGTTAATACAAACTGAAAAATAAGAGTTTTTGGGCCGTCCCGGAGTTGATCCCTAGATCTCTTCTATGTATGAACATGCCATTACACCAATAGACAGTCTAGTCATCAAGTTACAGCTGTACTACAAGAACCAAAATCAAAGAACGCTGTAACCATAGCAGAGAAAGAACAGTAAGTTAACTTCTTGAAAGGTACCAAGTACGGTTTGAATGTATGCGACGCCTGATACGTTTGTTCACATTTTTTTATATAGCATAAGCGGGCAAATAAGTAGTCGGAATCAATTTCATGACTTGCGATAGGTACCCTTAGACATCCGTCATACTTTAGCCTCTTCCTCCTCCCCCTCCTTAAGCCACCGGCTACTTACACACCGCACGAAACGTTACAGTACAGCTGTAACTTTACGCCGGTATTGTATTAGCTAGAGGTACCTCCTCGGTCATGCAGGCTCAATTCTTACTAAACAAAAATAATTATAAGCAGAGTAGCTAGATATCAATAATCTTTGAGCCAAACTTTAAACAACTTTAAACGAAAGACTTGTTGATATAAAAAGCAAAGATTGGTCTGTAAATATAATTCTGGTGTAACATCGCACCGCCTTGGCTCGTGCCGCGCTGCATCTTTTGACGCGATGTCAAAGGATGGCGCGCTCGGCTAACACCTGCAAGTGAAATTGGTAAAAGATCTTACATTTTTTCAACACTTCAGTCTTATATTTTTAAGACCTTTTACAGCATCAAATGCTTCTTATTAAGTTATATTATACGCGTATTTAAATGATAAATACAAAAATACTATTTAGTATGTTTTCAATATAGCTAATAGCTACTTACAGAAAAAATGTTATCTAGAACTACGAAAGAAAAAGACGAATAAAATATCAAGTCGGATAAACATCTAGACAAGTGTCTTTTATTGATCAAATGTGTCCCGTTCTGAAGTGGCCGTCTGAAACATTTCTACTTAGTAATTTTATCGTAGAGAATACAAACGATGAGGGAATTTAGTATGAAAGATGTTTGTATTTGTGTCATATTTCGGCCCATGTTTAATTAAAACGTTTTTTTAGAATGTTTGTGATTAATCGATCGTGCAGTCTGTGAAAATTAAATAAACGTGTTTCATTTGCAGAAATACCTACTAATCGCAAAAGATTAATTAAATGAAGTAGATATACGAGTATGCCATTTTTATGTTTTTTTTTGATGCAGGGAAAATGATTTTAGGGTAACCGGCCCTGGGTGAACCGGAAGGGTGTGTCGGACTCGGCACGGAGCCCCTACCGACTAAAGACCAGTGTGAGAACCTTCTCCCGCTACGGAGGAATGCCCAGATCTATCAGCAACAGGGTCCGTGCCATCCTTATATTTCCTTAATCAAATCGCGACTGATAAACAAACACTAATAGAAAACTGTATGCATATATGTCAGTCTTACAATATAAACGTGTCTTCCTCTTCATACACATTCAAACATCTCTCGACCGTGCCTCGCTTGAGAGCGACACACTTAACCTACTTCTTCCTAAATTAACTAAGTGTGTGTGGTTGTAAATTACTAACTGTGCTGCACAGTTTTACTTGCGTAAAATCTATCGCAAGAAAATCATCCATTTTACCCAAAAATAAATAGGTTATTCCAGGTTGTAGCCTATATCTCCCTTTTTATATTAGACTGAGCCAAAAGACCAGCCGAAGCCATTTTCATGACTGTTAATGCCCATAGACCTAGGTTATATACAGACGTGTCGATCTCCTTCCTCCTATCCCCTCCATGGCTACTTACACACCACATGAAACGCGATAGCAGGGCTATTTCTTTACGCCGCGCCGCTATCATGTAAGCGAGAGATATTTTCCCGGTCGTGCCAACCCAATTCAGCACTTACTAAACAAGCAACTGTTTAATACAATCCAAAGCCACTAAAAACTTATAGTAGGTACATCGCTGTCGACCTAGATATCCTAGCCATGACGTAATATTTCTTCAAAGTGTAGCTGGATAGAAATAATATCGCTTATCCCGCTCGTAAGCTGAAATATAGGACAATGCCAGATCCGCAAGACGTTGTTTTTTCTCCTCTATCCGGTCTCGAGAAAATCTTTATTGTGCTAAGTGTTTTTGTGATGAAAATTAATGTTTACTGATCTGAAATATTGTAATAAAACATTGTTTTTACTTGTAGTGATTTAATATTTATCCACATAAAACATACATATTTTTTATGTCTTTTTTATAGCATAAGGGAGGGGCGAACCAGCTGACGTGGCCTACTGATGACTTGAGGTAATACAGTAGAGCTCTTGTTTTTTTTTTTATTATTTATTTCTTTTTTCTTGATTCAATGGTTCAATTGCAAAACCAATAAGTTTCTTACAACGCATGACTTTGAGGTATTAATAAATGGCCAAAATTGGTTTCTTTGGTTCAACATTTTATAGATTCCTTTTTTATTTTGAACAAAGAAGTCTGTTTGTTCCGTTTCTGTGTTACTAATAATCCTCTTTGAGTTATTAGAAAATGTTGTTGCTAAAATGTGCTGAAAACAGCTAAGAAAACCCAAAACAATAATAACAATCAAGACTTATCTTGCCATCATCTTTCCGTAATCATTAGAAGTCACTTAACATAAACCTCAAAGTGGGGTAAAAGTGACCTTCGTCCGGAGTTGCGCCCCGAGTCGAATAATCTACAGCTGAAGATGCCTAATACCGACGAGACATTATGACGTCACGATATTATATTATAGATAACAATGAAGACTTCATGAGAATATGTGGCCAAGATAAGGAAATAATGCTGCGGTATTAAGGCGGGGTCACCCTTTCATAACCAAGAAACCTTCGACCCTTCTGATAGATGACCGATCGTTACACAAGTTACAAGGCAATGTTTATAGACGACTTGGAATGAGTTCCACACAGTTCTGGAGCGTGCTAATGATATTCATAGGATTAGTATTGAGTTATCTAGAATTAATCAGCAGCTTGGCTATAAGGTTCTATTGCTTGGTACTAGCGTTGCTTCTGTTATAAGATAGTAATTTTCACATGTGAATACATTTTCGGATTTTTAATCTTCATTATTAATTTACATAATATAATAAATTCCTAAATTAATTATTAAGATAATAAAAGAAATTCCTGTATTAATTATTTCTCTCACATAGCGGTCATATTAAATGACGGATAGTTTGTTGAAGCGGTTTGTGGCTGGACAGAGCTCTATGATAAATACTTACATTCTTTGGCCCACTTACTACAGTGTGATCATGGTAGTAACTCCTTTATTAAAAACTAGCTGTGCCCCGCGGTTTTAACCACGAAGTCTATATAAACTTCAACACCCTATTTCACCCCCTTAGGGGTTGAATTTATAAAAATCCTTTCTTAGCCTTAGCCTACGTCGTAGCATCAACCTGGATGCCAAATTCCAGCTTGATCCGTCCAGTGGTTTGGGCTATATATATACGTTTGAGTTTTATAGTAGGTATATAGATTGAGTCACGAATAAAGAGTTGTGAAAAATAAAATCACAAATCGAGCTATATTTTTCTTTGTTCACTTGAGGAAGTAAGCTAAGTTTTTCAATCCCGAATACAGACGTCACACCAAATTGTTTGTCTATTTCCATTCACTTCTTAATCAAGTACATAAACCAAAACATTGGCGAAATATTTCATAATTGCGTATTGGAACGCAGATATAAAGTTAATTTATTAGGAGCTTATCAGATGAATACTTTAATGGTATCTAAACTGTGAAACCGAATTTAAATCGGCCAATTGTCATAATCAAATGTATCTTAAAAGGTTTTATTTATTTATATTTCGCAAAGTTCTTAAAATCATACTCACAGTCTTCAGCTGATGCACACAAAATGTTGCGTTTATTAATTACCTGTAACAATAGAAACTTATTAATTTTAAGTCTTAACCTTTCTTTTCGTCTGTATTTTATGAAAATATATAACAAGCAAAATTTACGAAATTGAAAGCTCCCGATACTACATGTAGTATAAGTATGTATATCTCGGCAGACCAAAGTACCAACAATCTGCCAGCGTGTAGTGTGGATCCACGTTCGTTACTTTTCCATCCAACAGAGACGTACAGGGCTGCATGCTTATTACGGAAAATGTTTGCAAGCACACTGTTTGCTCCAATATTTTTAAAACATAGCATACATTTTCTTATTCATCTTTTTAAGTTTAAGGGCAAGATTTTATATTGGACAAGATATTAAAATGTTTAATTGTTACATTTAATTTACGTCTAAATCTGAAAATACTTGCGGTGACTCTGTTACATCACAGTACAGTACAATAGGGAATATTATCATTTGGCTTAAAATATTTGTGAGGTGGTCCTAGAGGAAGTGACGACTGAAGTGAGGAACAGATGTTTGTTCAGTTAATGGCCGTATGATGGTCACAACTGCTGGCATATATTAGGTTGTAAAATTGTATGTATGCTAGTTACTTTTACGGGAAATTTCGTTCAGGTAATAATTTTGATGATATTTGGATAGCTAACATTTGAACCAACATAAAAGTACGTATCCTGAAAAAGTAGGTCTGGCCTGTGTTTATGTTTACAAAATTATTAGATACCTATGCAGTGTTGCCCTCAACAATTTTATTGTTCAAAATCATACTACGTTATTTTGTAGCGATTTATACAATACCCCTCGATTTTCAAAAACAAACGGTACGATATCCCACAATAAAACAATAAAAAGGTACTCAGAGTTAAAATAGATATCGAACCATCGTTGACTTTCCACGGCTACACAAAGTGCACGGCAACCACACAACTACAACTCTGTTATCACGAGTTTAGGCCATCGCCGGCCCGCTAACTGCCGCAACTTCGCCGTTCTAATTTATTTGCATAGTTAGCCGCCGGGACTGCCGCGCGGTTCGCTTCTCTATTTTATTAAATTGGACAATGTTCTCGTTAAGTTTTGAGGTTCCGTTTGATATCAGTGTACTAGCTCGTTTTGGATATTGTGATTTTAAACAAAGGTATATTATTGGTCGGCTCGACCGGGAAGGTACCTCACGTTTATATGATACAGGCATCAAGTATCCTGTCGCGTTTGGTGAGGTGTGGAAGTAACCGGTGGCCCACGGTAAGGGGAAGAGGAAGGACGGCAACGCAAAAAAGGTGATTTTAGACTTTTCTCTTTTGCTGTAATAAATACATTGGAAGTTTGATCATCTGATTATAAGAAAACTACACTAAGGTAAATAAATTAACGTGTATAATGTACGCCGTCGCCACCGTGTAATTTGAGCCGCCTTGACAGATCGAGAATGTTCTTATTCTTTTATCATTCATCATCATCATCAGTCCGCATTTTGTTGTGGCTAACGCGACATCCACATGATTGTTGTGTCCTCTTAGGTTATGAGAACAAAAAAAAACATTTCATGGGTTTCATGGGTTTCGAAATTACCAAAAATGAAATCAATTCATAATGACAAAACATATACAAAAAGCTTTCGCTGGACATCCACTAGTTTATCTAATCCGCGTCTGCCTAGAAACTTGTCAGAATAGTCGATAATTGACATGTGGACTGCTAACTAACAATTCTGGGACAAATTTCTTTTTTGTAGAAACATACTGTGCTGTTTTTCCATAATACAATACCATTCAGCAGAAGAGAATGATAAAATACCGGGTTTTTAATTTTTTTTGTGGGAGAGCTTTTCCTTACTGTTTTACACAAAAAATGCTAAACGTATTTGGTTGAAATTTGCCACAGAAGTAGATTAAAATGTAAAACAGAATAAAAGACATCGTGCATATCCCATAAATGGGTCACGTTGAATCATTTACTTCAAGAAGGCTATAATAGATCTTTATTTTTTTCTACTTCAAGGGGCAACCAACAATCCGAGTCTTTTGATGACAACGCTCATGGAGATCCGCATGATTACACACATTACATGATTATACATTACCCTCAGTACCTTCTCCTGTTTTTTGGACGATCGGCTACACACAACCCGCACAAAAGGCGACAACATAGCTGCAGCTGTCACTTTAAGGCGGAAAAATGTGAACACGTTTCTGGTTGTGACGGTTCAATTCCGCTGCGATACAGCATTGCAATACCCCTTATATTTCACTAGCGGACGCCCGCAACTTTGTTTACGTGAATCCATTTTTCTATCGCAGTCGGTTAAAAAGTAGTCTATAGCGTTCCTCGCTAAATGGACTATCTAAAACTGAAAGAATTTTCAAATCGGACCAGTAGTTCCAGAGATTAGCGCGTTCAAACAAACTCTTCAGCTTTATATTATTAGTATAGATAATATTTCAGTATTTGAAAGGGCAAACAGTCAAACAGTGACAATTGGTGGCTGAGGTCACCCACAGACATCCGCATACTTGTTATACCGGTGTATTGTCCTACTTTTTCAATATATATTATTTCAGAGTTATATATATTATTTCAGATTATAAATAGAGTTCAGTTGACATTCGTTCAATCTCCCGACGCTATCTCCCTGTCGTTTTCCTGTCTTATTCGTGGCAAGTCATCTAAACATGAATATTTAATTATGTTTGTGTGATATGCAAACTTCTTGCGAACGTCGGAACTTGCCCGGAGGCGTGTCTTGCTTGTATATTAAATCTGTTTGTAACTTTGGTTGTTTGATTCGAATGAAACTTACAATTTATGCAAAATCTGAAAATTTAATTATAGAATATTAACGAAAGTTAGAGAAGATCATAATTATTATTATTTATTAATGACTTTGCGTTGTATTTTATTTTCCAATAGCCCGAAAGATGGGGTTATGCGATTAATCGTTGATGACTTAGAAGCAAGATGCACGTGGACGGATGAAACTTGCATCACTGAGACGAATAATAAATCGACTCTGCGAAAAGTTGATAAAAATTTTAAACTTGAATAAAGGTAGGGGTTTTTATGGTATAGGGCAAACTAGCAGTCGAAACCATGACTACAACCGCACATAGACATTCGCATAGAGTCATTATCGAAAAAATGAATGGCTGATTTAAGATGGACTTTATACGACAAACCGTGAGCCCAGCCACGATACAATGTAAATTAGATTTAAAAAATACTACATTAAAAGCTTTTCATAACAAAAATAGCACCAGAATTTGAACATTACGTATGAAATTCAATTTGCCACTGTTTGCTCCACTAACAAGATATATGAGCACGATAGCGGCGCCATGTCAGGCACGGAGCGGCTCTACAAATCCCCCGGTCCGTTTTAATCCAGGCCAGATGTGGAATCAAGATAAATGAATTTATTTAGCATATTCAGCCTTTTAGGCCCCTAAAAACTGTTCACTTACATTTATATGCACTGAGAAGTGTTTTATTTACGGCGGTCTTCAGTCGGAGCCTTTTTATAACTTCCGATGTCAACAAACAACAGCATAACTTTTATGCAGATGACCTGCCTTCCTTTCCTCCATCCCGAGCTGCTGGAAATTTACAAACCGCATCAAATGAGAAAGTATAGCCTTTATCACATTGCTGTATTATTAGAGAGACATGGGCGAGCCCAATATGACTACAAGGCAACATGCTGCCTAACATCATCATCAACATTGTTCTTCTTTACATGACTTTAATGCTGATCACAATGTTATCTCAAAGAGATGACGATGAAGATAGCAGATAAAACAGCGCCATTTTTTAAAAGGACTTTCTTTCGGACGTAGGTAATGTTTCATTCCCATCATTCATATAACAGGCAAATTAAAAGTTAGCTTTCAGACATAAACTCATAAGTACTGTAGTTTAATTATTCAATTGCCATAAGGCAATATAAATGTATATAGGATACGATGGATATATTGGAATAATATATAGGATAATAGGCAATTAAATAAGATATTTATTAGAAGTAACTATCTCTAGGTTCTATTCGATTTGTTTTTCTTATTTGGGCTTCATGATATTATTTCTGTCATATCATGTTGCTTACTTTAAAAATCCAGCTTAAAATGTTTTATACATTTGAAGCTGTATTTTTATATAAGATTTCCAAATCTAGTTTCAGCTTATCGCATATTTGAAATACATTTTATATCTCGAGAGCGACCGATGAGACATATTAATAATGTTTGTATACGATCCAATGAATATCAAATAATTTAAGCTGATTTATCTCTATTCTACGATTGGATGTCGGATTACTATGACCATTATCATCACAACATGATCATCATCATCTTACGATGATTAACAATTTTTTTGCTGTTTGTCGATAAGTGTATCAAATTCAAATGCGGAGTAGGCGATGTTGAACTTGTTG
>LUGF01045095.1:25938-36526 GCA_001625245.1 Calycopis cecrops
GTTATTCATTTAACATAGCTATCTGGACAAGACATTTTTTAAAACTATAAAAACCATTATGGAAAATATCAATTTGTGAGCATATGGCATTGTAATTGTCACACATTCGTGAAAGTGGGCTATTTCGAGACACATTATTGTTGCTAGATGGTATAGAAAAATATAGATACAATTGATACTATCGATAGTCTATCGATATAAGCCTATCGAACGGCATCACTACACATCGTTCTTTATATCTTAGGTACCCGATTGAGCTGCAATTCAGCTATTTCTCTATCTACACTCTACTCTAGAGTCTACTCGTGACCACGGCCGTTGCTTTACGACGACAAACGAAACGTCGAGAGACGAGGTAAATACTTCGTTTCTCTTAAATCATTGTATACTTGATTTCATTATTTTGCCTCATTAAAACTTATAAAATGGAATCAACACAATGAAAAGTGACTGCCGTGCTATCGCGTTTCGTGGTGTGTAAGTATCCAGTGGCCCAGAAGAAGGTGGACGAAGCAAGGAACACATCTGTATAACAGCTATGTGGGTGTAGTCGTGACAATTGCTCGCCTGCTCGCTACTATAAAAAAACATTCGTTTCAGAGCAAATTACCAGAAGCTTCTGTTTGAGCAGAACACCTCTGAAGGTCTTTATGAATTTTAAAGCAGCTATTTAAAACACTAACTATTAAGCACCATGCATATTAATTATTCAGTACCTACTGAATGTGCATTTAAATTTATTATGCATGACTTTGTCTGTGGACTAATCGCACCACGTCTATCCTCATACTGTATTAGAGACATTGTATTTTTTTTTTTATGGTATAGGGGGGCAAACGAGCAGATGTAGCCATTTTCATGTCTACCGACGCCCATAGACATCGGCATAGACTATACAGATGCGCTGCCCCCCTTTCTCCTCCCACCTCCATGGGCCACCGGCTACTTACACACCGCACGAAACGCGACAGCCCAGCTGTCACTTCACGCCGGTCTCGTGTAAGCGAGAGGTACCTCCCCGGTCGTGCCGGCCCAATTCGGCTGCATGCAAGCATGCAGCGTGGCACTACCTCTTACTAAAAGTACTTGTATATTTCATTATAAATTTCAGAATGATAATTTTTTGGAATTTAGTAACGTGTAGTTCCACACTGCGTGCTTACATGTAGCCGAATCGGGCCGGAGCAGTTGTTGTGGTGTGTGTGTGGTGACATAAGTGACAGCTGTGCTGTCGTGTTTCGTGCGGTGTGTAAGCCGGTGTCCCATGGAGGTGGGAGAAGAAAGGAGGGCAGCGCATCTGTATAGCCTCTATGCGGATGTCTATTGGTGTCGGTAGTCATGAGAATGGGTCTGACAGCTCGTTGAGTGTCATTTAACTTGTTAGAAACTCTGACACTTGGCCTATTGTACAGCAAAGGAGGCAGACGAACAATCGGACCTATTTAAATGCTGATATATATTGACCTCCTTTATCCAACCCCCTACACCAGAGTTTCTTAAACTTTTAGCATTCACGGACCCCTTTGCGGAATATAAAAGCTCGGTGGACCCGTATCAAAGAATATTTTAGGAAAAGAAAACAAACGTTTATATTTATATTATTTCCTGATTTATTTCTTAATTAAGGTTTAACTGAGCTATCGCGGACCACTGAAACATACGCCATGGACCATTGGAGGTCCGTAGACCCTACTTTAAGAAACCCTGCCCAAAATGAGTCGACACCGCACGAAGCATGATAGCATAGCCCTCACTTTGCGGTATGTGAGGTATCTAGAGCTACCTTGGCACCTCCACAGATTCGGTTATAAAGCATCTTCTTCTTCACTACTTTACTTCACTACTTCTAAGTAACTTGGATCTAAACATGGCTTAAAATTATTCAGGTAATAAATTGTTGCGAATATTCATATAAAGCCAACCACCACTTGAAAAAGTTTCAAAGCAGATTTTCGTGAATTCCGTAGCTCACTAGGGCAGATGGGCCGGAAACAGACGACCACAGCCGAACGCAGCCGATCCACCTGGATCGATTTTCAGCTTGAACTTACTACGGTTCATATGTGCCACGACATTGAGAATTTTATAGTACCCTTGCGGTCACGGCTACAGCCAAGGTTTTCTTGCCTTCACGTTGTTATTTCTGTTAGCGAGCCCTTAATATAATTTTCAATAAGGTCAAGTGAAAGCTCAATCTATAATTCAATTGATGTCTTTTTGGTTGAAAATAACTTAATGATAGGTATTTGTAATGTTTATAGGGCTTCGACATTTGTCAGTAAGGCTTACATTCAAATGCGCGGACATATCTTTACGTGACCACTTTTTGATGCGTTTTTTTTATTTAATGAAATAAAAAAAAATATTTGTTTAACCAGTCCAGACAAACTCACCAACAAAATACCAATTTCATTTATTCCACATTAGCATAGTCAGTGAAATTCCCACTCTGTTTTATTATGTATGTTGACGAAATGCAATAATGCCTCGCCCCTTTGTTCGTTTCGTTTTTAATTTGCGCCATAGACGAATGGACTGCGCTACAATTTACTTTTAATATTGGACATGGCAGTGGCAAAGTTACTGGCAGTTAACAAATATTAAACTAGAGAGCGATCATTCTTTTAACTTAACATTCACTATTATATTATTCAGTTGTCCTAGAAGGAAGGTAGGTTTTTGGAGGGTATAGTGTCATCATCATCTTCATCATTGAGGACATCCACTACTGGACATAGGCCTCTCCCATAGAACGGCTCTCCGCCATGTTAACTAGTTCTTTGTTGAAACTAAATATGGAGTAGAGAAGTCTTCTTTATGGCCCATGAATGGGCAGAAAGGATTGCGAGTCCCGAGGCGAACCTCATACCCGGTCGTGCTCGCAAGATGATACCGCCCCTTCCGGCGACCATTGGAGAGAAAGAGTTCAAATATACATAAATATTATGCTGATGTTGATGAGATTTGTATAGAAAAACGCTGCAACTACTCGTTTGCATCCTTCTGCTGAAAAAGGCTCGTCCAATAGTAAGAGGGAGACAACTAAATTATGTAAGTCGAAATGTCTGTATTTCTCCCTCTATTTATCATAATCTTGCAGGCGAAGACAGAGTGAGGAATATCGAACACTTAATGGTTCGGCGTGACATTGAGAATACTTATTTGACATTGACATGTGTCACATTGATTTATAACGCTGCGCCCTTGGCACCGGTAATGGACACATGCTGCCTATGACAAGCCGCAATCGATAGTACTAATGGAAACTTGACTTTGGAAAATTTTATTAATAAGCTGTCAATAGCAGGGACATTTATTTTTATGCTTCAAGGATTTTAATAAATGGTGAAATTTTTAGAGCCAATTTTATCCCGGTTCCCTGTCCCTAGCGCCTTATCCCGATTCCTGGTGCCGATTTGATGTCCCTACATTCATAAAATCAACTTTATTGACCGATAGACGTCTTCAGTCTATCAAAATGTTTATGTAAGCAGTAAGGATATGTGTAGAAAATTTATATTATTTTGTGTTCTTATTGTCTTTAACTTAGATTCGAGGTAAAATCTACTTATGGAACCAGCTACTTTTCACATAATCACCGAGAAAGAAATACTGGCTAGAAATTTAAATATATTAACTTTTTACATCATAGAAAGAGAAAATTATTTCGTGCCATATTCAAAATATGAAGTGTACCTATGCAAAGTGAACAAACACAAAGTCGGGGTTTTTCGGCGCGCCGCAACGTTTATTTCTCAACTACCACAGAAAAATATGTGAGAAATTTAAGTTATTTTCACTTTGAAATAATTCCGAGAAGGTTTAAACTTTTTAGGAAGAGGTAGTGCTGGGCTGCATGTGGCCGAATTAGGCCTACTAGGTCAGGAATATTAAAGAAGCAGTCCTCTATTAAGTATTATTAAACGCAAACGTTTATATTTTAGCTAGTCCATAAGTAAATTTCCTTTTGTATCTCAATTCAATTGTTTTATTTGCATAAATACGTGTACAGAATAAGGTAATATATACATCAGGTGGTTTCCAACATATTCTGCCTTTTCGGCGTGCAAATTTCTAATAACTAACATTGATATTTAATAGAGTTACTCAGTGGAGGTTACGTAGGAAATAATAATAATAATCATATTTGTGGACATAATATGACACTACGTTAGCCTAGCCCCTTGCTAAGTACCGTACGGACTTGTGTTACGGGTACTAGACAACCGAAATATATTTAATATATTTTATAAATTTTATAAATTTTATAGATATAAGATTTGTATTATGTATCTAAGTACGTATAAATATACAGATAAACATCTATGACTAAGGCAGGATTCAAACCCGCGACGCCTGGCGCTACATGCTCCGCTTATCCAAGCCCTGTACCACTGCGCCAGCCTGGTCGTCATTGCTTCCTAATTCAAATAGTTGGAGGGAGACATGAGAAGATCGAGCCGGATGACTCTCTCGTGGCTGTGAGCTATCCTGGGTCCTGTAAAAATGGTCTGATTTGTCGCCGAGGTAACCGAGAATCAACGAGGTGTTGATTGCCGATCCGGGGTCACCACATCCCTTAGGTTTTAATGGGATCGGGTTCTCCCAATAATGAGTTCAAAAACTCCACACTGTCAGTGACCTACCTGGAGTATACGGCGTCAGTCGGCGTCGCCCCAAGAAAAAGTAAGAATGGTAAATGATAGCTCTTAAATGGTAAAGGACTTAGTACTTTTAATTTGAAACGGCGTCGCCCCAAGAAAAAGTAAGAATGGTAAATGATAGCTCTTAAATGGTAAAGGACTTAGAACTTTTAATCTTACTCTTAAAGGCTATTTGCGCCGCGCGCCGGCCCGAACAGCCTTCAGTGAAAATTAAATTCAAAAATACCCCCAACTGATTGTAATCCCAGACCTAGATGGACCGGTGAAACATCTTCAGCGCTTATACACCCTCAGAATACCGACCAGAGCCGAAGACCATCACTTTATGAACGATTTGAATGTTAAGAATGGCTTATTAGAGAATATGATGAAGAATAATTTTACCCAGTATTCAAAAATTTGTTCAATTTGAAAGAGTTAACTTCAGTCGTATTTTGGAGCTGACAAACAGTTTTCTGACGTCCATAAGATAACCCATCCTGTATAACGCCAAACCGCATTCACAAAGTATATTATTGGAACTAAAAACATTGCTACGAAAATATTTGAATGTGTGTCAACAGCTCTTATCAATGACACTCCATGTGGCTTTAGTCATGGTCGCGGCCTTCGGCTATTTCCGTCTACGGAACCGGCCTACTGGTGGATTCATTAATTTTTCATGTAGATTAACCTTTTTCTTTTGAAGGACTGAACTTGGAAATATGACTTAGCAATGTATGTTGTAATTGGGTGAACCTTGGATGAAATAATTATGTGTTGTGAGCAAACCTTGTGTGTAGTTAATTAAATGTGTGAGGTAAAAGCATGTAATACAGATGATCATCAGCCATTATGCATCCAGTGCTGGACATAGACGTCTCCAAGTGCACACCACTGAGTTCATTCTTTGGTACTTGGAAAGGCGCTTTCCTACGCTCACCAAATCGTGATTTCATAAAACCATATTTTACCTAAAATGAAAGCGCAGAAACATTTAAAAAAAACCAGTTCATTTTCTGCGTTACAGAGGAATCAGGTCAACGCAAATGTAATTATTACGGGGCATGCGAAGTTCTCACAATGTTTTCAGTTACCGTAAAGCGAATGCACATGAAAATTAAAAGAAAAACATGTTTCAATGTTGCACTTTTCTTTGCTTTATTCCCAAGCAAGTAATTCCACATTTACACATCATTATAGATTTCTAAATTCTGACATCTCAGGACCGATATCCTAAGCCCGCAGCGTTTTAAGCGCAATTTCTTGAAGCGCACAATATCAATGTTATATACAGCGACCATCGGAATTATTGAATCAACTTGTAGTTCTTCAGGAAAAGCGCCCACACTTATCTCAAACCAGGCTACGCCTCTGGACTGTCTCGAGATTTCCGCATGTCTATGAACAGCTGCAATTATCTACTGTTTATTCATGCTGTAAAAAATAACCTAGAGCCACCAAATTAGGAAGACGTAAATGGTAATGATCCATTAATAAAAATTGCTTAATAATATAAAATTGCTTGCTGCTTAACTCCACGAATGACTTAACAACAATAAAACATATTTTGCGGAATCCCAGATTAACAATATTTGTTATTTTTTTTCGGTTCATTTAATGTGTATTCCACCGGCATCAGAAATAGAATTCTTTATCGAATTTCAATCGAACGCTGAATAAATATGTTAAAATGTTGCTCGCGTCGAAAATATTTCAGTCCTTTATTCAAGCAGTTTGAATGTTAAATAAAGCATAATATTTTGATAACAAATTTGCAGATACATAAAATATTATTTTGTCAAAAATACGAATGCAAAAATTGAGATAGCTGTGCAATATAGCAAATATGCGAATATTTTTTTAAATATTATTTTGCCAAAAATACGAATACGTCGTAGTTGTAACTACAAATATAACAGGTATTTATTCATAGCACATTGTAATATAAATGTGGGAGGACGTGGATGTCAAAGTAATTATTATTATCAACAACACACGTTCAATGAATATTAATACAACCTTAATTCCCCCACTCGTATTTATCCTGAACCGCCGATGGAACAATAATTATCATCCCAGACATTTTATAAAAGAGCTTGACTAAAATAATTAATGTTATTCATCTGCCTAACGAATGAAACATCTGTATTAATGTTGAAAACAACACACACCGTGAAAGAAACAGAGCAGCTCTCAGCCCAGCAATCAAACCACAGAGATGCCTTAACACAAGTCTTCTTAAAAAGGTCTGAGTTCTACTTGCCACTTGAGCAATACCGCAGACAAAAACCATCAGAAATACCTACTTATCATCAACAAAGCAATATAAGTTATTACAACTACAATGTAATATAATATAAGCTATTAGATGTTTACTCGTGTATATAAAACTGTGCGCCAGGGAGCCTGCTACCGTTATATCAGTCGGCAGTAAATACCCTGAATAATTGAACTTGTTTGCCGAACAAACAACCCAAGTCCCTGGACGCCAGTAAGCGCGTGTTATGTTCCTACACTTACTTATGTAACTATATTTTAGGGTCTTTACTGCTAAGCACAATTGAGATACTAATAACGACTAAAATGTAGTGTTGTTACAGCGTCCAGATTTAGCTTGATTTAGTGACCTAGGATTCAAAGGTTTTTTTAGGTTTATTGGTGTCATAAAGCTCACCTTTTTAAGAAAGCCTAAGGTGACAAACAATAAGTGGTTCTTTTAATTACTATCGATCACACCTATAGAAAACAGCATAATTGTTGTGCAGTCTGGCTGGCCTTGTTCCTGTCAATGAGCTGCTGGTAACTCACAGACCACAAGAAAGTCTACAGCTTAACTACACCAACTCTTACTTAACTGTTTTTCCTTTTTTTATGGTATATACTTTTGTACAAATTAACGGCTGTTTACCTTTACTAGATAACTGGAGATATATTCTTTTTTTATGGTATAGAGGGTAAACGAGCGTTTGGAGTCATTTTCATGACTACCGACGTCCGTAGACATCCGTTTGGAGGCACTTTCTCCTCCTACCTACATGGGCCAACAGAATATAAGGTATTTTGTATTTTTATAATCTCATATCTTATCCCATATCATCTGAAATTTCTACGGCCTAACCTTGAGGTTATAAAATCTTATTAAAAAGTATTGTATATTGTTGCTTAGACAAAATATTAAAAATAATAACTTTGTATTCATTAAGCTCTATGTTCATACGCATGTCTTGCACAACAAGTATTGGTATGTTTTACGACATCAGTTTGGAATTATTGGTTTCCTGGTTTCTTTTACATTGTAGAAACGGCGCTTGTAGGTATGTAATAGAAAACCGAACCGACCGACGAAGAAAGCGTTTGACAAGTACATTTTTTAAAAAGGCATTTGAGATAGCTGTATTAATAGAAAATATGCAAATATTTGTTTTGCCCACTTTTTGTAGTAAAACTTCTGTATGTGCGCTTGACTTGGGGAGTAAGTAAGCTGGCCAGAGCGTTACAAAAATCACACATTGGGCGAGGCCAATAGAAGTTGTCATTCAAATTCAAAATTCAAATACGATCTAAGTGAAACTTTTTTGTATTTAAAAAATAAATATATATATGACATGTCATTTCATTGTAACTAAGATATAAAACCAATAATTAAGTTTTACTTCAGTTGTATGGTCTAAAGCACACACATTTTTATAGTCTGCTTTTGGTATAGATAGATATGTGAGAATTTCAGCATTTTAGCTGCTACATTTGCTAAGACGTCTCCTTGTGGTATTGATGGTGTGAAATGGTCAAATATATGGATATCGGATTAAGAGTACTAGAGAAATGATCATAAGCATTAATCTGCCTGCAATCAATCACGACTGGTCAGGTGCGAGCTGGCTCACATTGCTGACGTCACTGCATTCTAAACGTAAACAGAATAAAATCGTTATTGGGGTGAAAACGATGATAGCTAGTCAAAGGGAAATTGTTAAATATACATTAAATCAGGCTGCGGTACCGCGCCCCGAGACCATAAACTTTTACAGTCGCGTGCTAACGGTTATCGACTTGTGTAATACAGGAATAAGAAAATTGCTGTATTCTTCGGTTTTTATTACATTTTTAGGGTTCCGTACCTAGGAACAACGGAAATCTAAAAAAATCTCTTTATTGTCTGTCGGTAGGTCCTTTTTTATAGCATAGGAGGCAAACGAGCACGGGCCCCCTGATGTGAAGTGATCACCAACGACCATAGACATCCGCAACACCAGAGGTCTAACAGATAAGGCATATCTTTTAGAGAAGAATAAGCTCTTTTTTTGAAGATCCCTAGTTCGTAGCGGTCCGGTCTGTCAAGATACTTCACGATGATGGTGATATTTAGAAAAACGTGAGAGAAAATGCAGATTAAGAAAAAAGTATGTGATTTAGACCACACAACTGAAGTAAAACTTAATTATTTCATGATGATCAATGAAATAACTTATCATATGATATTCATTTTTTAAATACAAAAAAGTTTCACTTAAATCGAATTTGAATTTGAATGACAACTACTTGTTGTAGGTACACTACCCCTAGGTAGTGACACCGGGTATTATATAATATCTTTTAATAAATAAATAAATAAATAAATAAACATTTATTTTGCAAAGGTCCATATATATTGTAGAACAAATAACAATCAATGTTCAATCAAAGACATTGCGATATTGGTCCCAAGCCTGGCATTCTAAGCAATTGGATATTTTATGTTAGGATATTAAATGCCCTACCCATCATGTGATAGTGACCTGTGGCGCCTTCTGATTGAGGCTTGACTTATAAAGTGACGTCACATTCGTCTTGATACACTGAGTATGTCAAAAATTCTGTCGCGTATTTTATAAAATGTTATTTTACAAAATTCCCTACCAACCCATCTTGCAACTGTTATCTGTGGCACACGGGGGGACTATGTCCAGCATTGGACGTCGTTAGTTTGATGATCTACTAGAAATCTACTAGTGATGTGTCTGTCAATATTTCAATTTGTCAAGAGAAGCAAGGCCAACAGTGGTACATAAATAGGTATTTTATGCGTATTTCTTTTTTTTTATTTTTATGGTAAGTGTGGGGCAAACGAGCAGTCGGAGTCATGACTACCGACGCTCATAGATATCCGCGTAGAGACTATACAGATGCGCTGCCCTCCTTTTTCCTACCACCTCCATGGGCCACCGGCTACTTACACACCGGACGAAACGCGACATCTGTCACTTTACGCCGGTCTCGTGTAAGCGAGAGGTTAAATGCTCGTTTCTTTTCTGTTTTCCGAAAAACTAAATCGTCTGAATCATCACATGGGCGTGCCGGGGCATGTATTCAATCACGTTCTCGCACGAGATGAAACAAGTCGTAAATAAAAGTTATCCAATTTTGCTACAGACCGTTTGTCAAAGGGAGAGTTTGCGAATGAAATATTGCCTGTTTTTGTGGCTTTCGGTTGTTCTCTTTAAAGGGGCGTGATTATTGCAAAAAAAAATCGACACATCGCATCAAATAGATCAACGGGAATTTGGCAGTGCCCGTGTACGCCATTGCCATAAATAAAGTAATTGGAAAGGATATTATGGCATATTTTTTACATGCTTTACGGAAGTCTGGGTATCCAATAATAAATCAAATGCTGGTTTAAAATGGTTTCTGATATTAACATATTTCTGAGTTTTTAACATCCCTACTAATATTATAAATGCGAAAGTTTGTATGTTTGTTTGTTACTCCTTCCTCCTTTGCTAAAACGATTTTCATGAAATTTGATACACATATAGAGGGTAACTTGGATTAATACATAGGATAGTTTTTATCCAGAAAAAATGTTCCTATGGGATGCCATGGGATGATTTTCTATTTTCCACGAGAAAGAAAGCAGGTGAAACAGCGAGGCGCAGCTAGTAATATTAGGTAATATTTTTTTG
>LUGF01045095.1:36712-52886 GCA_001625245.1 Calycopis cecrops
GGTACCGTTAATTCTATAAGGATAGTTTTTATCCCGAAAAAATGTTCCTATGGGATGCCATGGGATGATTTTCTATTTTCCACGAGAAAGAAAGCAGGTGAAACAGCGAGGCGCAGCTTGTAATATTAGGTAATATTTTTTTGAAAATATCATCTACGTCTATAGATGTAAATATTATCGTGTACCGGACAGAAAGGCATAATTGAATTTTTCCATTACTGATAATCTAATATATAAAATTCTCGTGTCACAGTTTTCGTTGCCATACTCCTCCGAAACGGCTTGACCGATTCTCATGAAATTTTGTGAGCATATTGAGCAGGTCTGAGAATCGGCCAACATCTATTTTTCATCCCGATATTCCCACGGGATCGAAAGTTACGCTGGGCGCAGCTAGTAGTTAATAAAAAAATATGGAGGCGAAACGTAGCGGGTGCTACAGCCCCGTGTCTCGGAGAACACATTAAGTCGTCGATCCACCACCTGATTTCTTTCCGGACCTGTCGAACTACCCCCTTATAGGTATAACAGTATAGAATGGGCTTTTGTGTACGCATACACGCCTTATACACATTAATAAATCCACATTGAAAATACCGTGTTAACTGTCATTTTAGGCCGCCATTATTACTATTATATTATGTCACTCTAACAGACAATAAGAGGTTGATGATAATAGTTGACTATGACGTAAACGGCGTACGATTCTCCATACCAGTTCTTTGCGATGGAATTATATAATCTTGTTACTAACATCTTTGACCTTGCGCATCCAAGTGTAATAATAGGCCTTACTTCACCACCGCAGACATGCTCGTTTCTTTTTCACCCCTAGTGATGTATGCCTGACAAATTAACACGTGCTATCGATAATATCGATATTTTTGTCTGTGGTGTGGTCTCTGTGGCAATTAGGCAGTGGTGCATATTTTTACAAAATAATGCTTGATTTTGAGGGTTTTTTATTTCGAAATACGAAACTATTTTTCAGATATTGTGCACGTTTGATTTTTATGTTTGATCAAAGGTGTGTTTGAATATGTTGTTGAATTATAAGTAGCTTGTTCCATGTAATCACACAGTTATTTTCTGAAGAAATACTAAGTTATGAAAATAGTTTGAAACTGTTACTTAATTGTATTGTATTACTTGTATAGTTTTATTCTATTACTCGCTTCCAACCAGAGTATTAAGATGAAAAATATGTAAGTTTTTCAGTCTGTATTTAATGCAACTATGAAATTCCTCGTCAAATTTTACTACCAAATTTTTTCGTCTTGTAATGAAGATAAGATGCCAATACATTATAATAAAGGTAGGTACATCAAACAGAAATGTTATAAAGATAGTAATTCCAAATTCTGTTGTCCCTTACAATAACCTTTATACTTTATTTGGATAAATATATACCTATACGTGTGGAATATACCAGCTAAAATTGTATTAAAAATATGGGTTACATTACCAACGCAATTTGGTTTCGATAATAAATATCTCTTTTATTTTATCGATAAACCATAAACCAGAAGATCCTGAATTTATTATTTGAATAAATATCTTCACGAGCGGAAGGAATATAACAGCTACAATTATTTTATTAAAGATATTTGTTACTTTACCAACGCAATTTGGTTTCGATAGTAAATATCTCTTTTATTTTATCGATAAACCATAAACCAGTACATCTCTATTACGCCTCCGATCACCGTACCACTTACACGTGTATAGGAGCTATTATTAATGTGTACACAAAAGGAAATAATCTGACACGTTCGAGCTTCAACACTAAACACCGTATAGGGTTGTAACGAAATACAAACATTGGTAATATCAGTGTTAAAGTTATTTTTAATGAGGAGCTAGCAAGAGTCGGTCATCATTAGCAGAATGTATCGATTTTTTTTATGGTATAGGGGGGCAAATTAGCAATCGGAGCCATTTTCATGACTACCAGCCATAGATATCCGCATAGAGGCTATACGGATTCGCTGCCCTCCTTTCTACTTTCCTTTCTAATTACACACCACACGACAGCTGTCACTTTACGCCGGTCTCCTGTAAGCGCGAGGTATCTCCCCGGTCGTGCTGGCCCAATTCGGCTGCATGCAAGCATGTAGTGTGGCACTACCTCTTACAAAAATTTCTGGCAAATTATTCACATGCCATTAAGTGACAGTAATACTGTTGCGTTTCCTGTAGTTTGTGGGTTTTTAGTGTCCCATGGGTCCCATGGATCCCATTTAGTGTCCAGTGCATGGATAAGGAGGAGAGTGTGGATGTCTATGGTCGTCCGTAGTCATTAGAGGGATTTGATTGCTCTTTGGAACCTTCATTCTTCTCATGAACAAATACTACAGATGATACACTTTTAAAGTATTGTAACAATTGTAAATAAATATGTGGTTTTTGCAGGTGCTTCTCTTTGGCGGACTTAAGATTAACTATACTCATAACCCATGGGTTTTGAAGTGTAAAGATCATTATGGGGAAGTTAAAAAAGGTTTAATTCAGTAAAACGTATACCCGCATAGGCATGTTAGCGCATGCCGTGTACGGCTTGTTCTTTCTACTATTTATATATTAACGTAAATCACCCATAATTAAGAATTCGACATTTATTTAGATTATAATGATGACTGGAGGACGTTGCTAACTGCTTTAGAAAAAAGGAGGAAAGGCAACACGTCTACATAACATTGCAGATGTTTGTGGGCGTAGCCATCAAAAAGCTTCGTAAGATCGTTTGTCCCGTTCTGAAAAAGAATTTCCAATTATGTTAAAAAATTGTACGATATTATTTTACCTTGCGAAATGCTGCTGTAGCCATCTGGCGTCATCAACGGTGTATCGCCGCTGCTGTACATGTTCCGCTGCTTTATTATTCACATTTCACAAACAACTCCGGCAATGTACAACGTAGCACGCGATACGTCCGTGTTGCAAATATTTACATGCAAATATTTACATTAATTTTTCTTGTCTCGCACGATTCCTTTGTGAAAAGTTTTAATGTTTCACTTCTCTATTATGCTTTTTCACGTACTTTTTGGGTTTTTTGATCACATCTCTAACACAAACACAATTAATCACATTTTTCTGGTAACCAAAACTAACTTTAGTAAAAGATTGTGCTGCATTGTAATCGTATTGGGCTGGCACAAACGAGGAAGCACCTCTCGCTTACGCGATACCGGCCTAAAGTGGCCCATGAAGGGGAGGAGGAAGGAGGACCATGTATCTATATAACCTGCTTGCGGATGTCTATGGGGGTTGGTAAACATAAAAATTAATCTGACTGCTCGTTTACATACATCTTATAAAATCGTCCTCTGACCATCATATTATTTTGCACTTTTTTATCGAAATCATTTGATAATAGTTTCATAAAGAGGAGAATCTTGTGAGTACAACAATTTATTTAATTTTCAAGTCAACTTTCAAGAGAAGGTCCTTTTGTAGTTTATATTACTTTTATAACCTGTTGGTAAAACCCAAGGTAAGATGAGTTACGAAGGAAATTTAAAATTTAAATAATTTAATATTTATTTAATAGCTTTTAGTATATAAATATGGATTAGTTTTAAATTATACTTTTGACGTCATCAGTGTCATAAAAGAAGCCATTTGGTGACGGCCAAACGTCGTAACATACGCAAGGTTAAAGGTTTTGTTGATGCATTGTTCTTCTCGTCCTTTACCCTATCAACATGGGCCACCGGCTACTCAAATGGCAAAAAACAAAGCTTATCCTAGTCCTCGCTATAAACAGCCAGAATACTTAAACTGCTGGACAAAGGGTTCCCCGAAAGAGCACCAAAAGTCACGGTGTATTTGTGTGTAACCCCTTTAAGCCCCATAAAGCCTTCCATGTAATCCACGAGAGACAGCCACACCCCATGTTAAATTAAAGGTACCTAATAAGTGACGTAAGTGCATTTAATTAGATCCTTCCCTTTTCATAGAATACTAGCTGTAACCCGCGGCTTCGCTCGCGTGGTACAAAAAAATATTTGTACATATTTCGAGCATAAGACACTCTTCATTCATTCAACTATGTCCATACTAAATATAACATCGATCCGTTGATCCAATTTGATGTTTAAAAGGACAAACAAACAAACACACTTTCGTATTTATAATATTAGTATGGATGGAAACTTAGGAATAAAAGTTTTTAAGGCATATCAGACGTTCATTTAACAACATCACAATAAATTCACTAGTTAACGCGTGCCCACTTTGCTGGGCTTCAACAATAAAAGGTGTCTAATCGTAGTAAAATATAAAAAAAAAATCTATTTTACTTCCTGATAATGTAGTTTTGTATGAGTGAAAGAATGGTTCAAATTGGTCTAATAGTTTTAAAGCCAATTCGATATAAAGAAAACGAAAATGTTTCCTCTGTATAATAATATTTAGGTATTTATTTATAAAGCAAATAACAATTCTTTTTATTTTACGACAAAATTACATTTCCAAAAACCACACAAAAAGAACGCCAAATGTGGGTGAACAAAGTAACTTATTATTCATCAAAGGATAAGGACCCAAAATGAGTAATTTGGCGAAGTCGTCCGAATCCATTTGTAACAGGGGTTAGGCTGAGTCAATACTTTGCGACTTAAAGAATCAGAGTGAATCGTGGAAAGAAATTACTTTATTCATTTTTATTTACATTATTCATCGCATTTTTTTATCTGAGATCTCTGAAATACAAGTTCGAAAGATTTTATTCCAGTAATCAAATGATAAATAATTTATTATTGGATTATCAGGAAAGACACGATGTTATCAGTAAGAGAATTGTGATTGGAATAAGAGCATAATTGCAGTCAAAGAAAAGTAAAAAAGTAATAAAAACAAATAATAATACAAAGATAAAACAAAAGAGTTTTAGATACAATTGCGTTTTACAAGAGGGGTGTAGATCTGGCTACTTAACATGTACAGTATAACTAGTCCTAATAGGTACTAATTTTTGGCACAACCTGTTTGTGTCTATTTCAATTCTCCTGTTTATAAGAATTTTCATTTTTAAAATAGCATTTAAGAATAAAACAAAATATAGTAGGTATTACAATTGCGTTTAACCCTAAATAGAAACTTCTTGAAATAAATTAAATTAACAGTTAATGTGCGAAAGCTATATTAATAATTTCAAAATGTATTTATAATCACACGCATGTAAATCTTAAAATAAAATACATTAATTAATTAATTACTCAATTATTATCGAGTTTAAATTGTTATAGGCCGTTTAAAGTAATCACAAAAACACGCACACCAATATTTTTGTAGGAAATTTGTGTAGGTATGGAAGGTTCGCGAAAGCTCGACACGCACGTCGGGGCGGTGCTGGTGGTGCGCCACCACTGCCCCACAGCCCCACGACACGACCCCATGAATTTGCTCGTGAAACAACTTAAAAAGCCATGGCTGCGGCCTCGACGTTGTACGTATAGAATAGTTTATTCTAGACACACCTGTTTGTATATTGTCTATTAAATCTTGTTATTGGCCATATTTCGTCCACTAGTAAATAGGTATTAGTCATCTTTGTTTACTACTCACTGTTTTTGTATAAAGGTAATCTCATACAGATGAATTAGGCAGGTACGATGGAGAGGTACGCAGATGTGAAAGCGGAAGGAGGGCAAGAGATATGCACACCATGCTTGGGATGTTTATTGACCTCCTTGTCTCTATGTAATAATATTATAGAGTAGTTATTTGATAATTTTTGTAGTATACTACAAATAATATCACATAAATAGCCTATAATATTATCTAGGATATTTTGGATGATGAAATTAGTAATGGATATGTAAATGAAATAAAAAGCAAAAAAAGTAGAGTTCATTTGTTCGTCCTTGACGTATTGATTCGTCTAGAGCTGAAGTATGTGAGGCAAAAAGCTAAAGGAATTATAAATGCTTCCAAACTCATTAAGTAATAGTGATTTCTTATTTAGGGTAATAGAAACATTACAATTTAATTTGTATATGTTGATAATTAAAGAGGAATAAAGAAGAATCTATTCTTGATTAATGGGCTCGTAGAATGTTTACGGGCGTCGATAGTCATGAAATGACGTCATGGTGTTTGACACTGATATAAAAACCGGACAAGTGCAAGTCGTACATGCGCATCGAGGGCTCTATACCAACGAGGATCGTGACAATATATTATGTAAATATACAGACTTAGGTTCACTGTTGTATTTTTTTTCTTACAAAACATTTATGTAGGTAATACATACGTATTAATGTAATTTTGAAGGGATTACTGTCACTGTGAATTTCCTAATTTCAGATGTCTGCATTACTACATTATAACCTACTTTTTGCCCAATAATGAATCACTAGGTCAATGAAAAGCATGTTACTTTTTCTAGACTGACTCACGAACAACTTTTTACCATTAAACACAGCAATTTGATATTGCTGTGTTTAATTGTAAATCCGAATCTACTAGATATCCATATCCATAATGTTTATGTATTTATTAATAAGGAATTCGGCAGGTTCTTGTTTAATATTTGGAGTAAAATTTAATCTATGTTCATTAACCTGTACCTAAAGTTCCCAAATTATGTTATGAGTAATAACATAATCCAAATAAGCAATATGTATGCAAATTGGAAGGTATATTGATATTAGCAACATTAATAGAAGCTAAATATTATCAATATATTGGAACACCATTTAATCATCCAATTTACAGGATAATAACAATCTGTGTCTTTAATAAAGCTGTAGGTAACCAACGCCGTATACACCCACGCTCTGAATCTATTGGAATAGGACTTAGCCAGGAGACATCTCATAAATATTAATATAGCAAAGACTTTGATCGAAAATTCGGAACTGGCCTAAACGCCTATCTTCTGGTTATTTATTATGTATCAATAAGATCAACAAACAGTCAAATTCATTCATTTTTGAACTCCTCTGACAATTTCATTAATTAAATAATAACGTGAGTCGACTTTTATCCCAGTAAATGTGACGTTATCGACATATAAAAAAATTGGTTATAGTCTCATTTTGAAGATCTCTAGACTTAGAGGTTCAGAAAGATAAAGAGGCAAAAAATTAACTCACAAAAAATATTATAAAATAAACCAAACTTTTAAATAGAAAGAGTGTTCACAGGTATTAAAAAAGTGAAAACTTCGCAGGCGTTCCAGAAGTAGAAAGTTAATTTCGAATACAAATAAAACACGACGTGAAACTGTCCAATCTGAAATTAAAGTAATAAAGTTTGAGTACAATCGGTGCGTGCGGCAGTAATATTGGTAACGACACGGTATTTCTCCTTTTTATGTCTCCCTGGTACCAATGGAGTATGAAATTGATCTCCCCTTCACTAATGTGAGAGGTACTACTTCTCTTAGATGTTATATAGAAGCAGACCATAGGCAAGGAAAGATGGGAGGAGGAGGAGAACCTAATCCCGTCGCAGTACTGTCCCGAAATTGGTCGGGCAAAGCTGTGGTGAAGTGGAGTGAAAATACGTTTCTCCACGTTACAAAAATATTGTCAATTATCAACGAAAGAGCTGTGTGATAGCCATTACTTCACGCCCGAATTATATGAGTAAAGGTATATTCGGCTACAGCACATACCACACCTGTCCATTTTCTCCTGTGCTAAAATAGGTATTGAATTTATATCCACCATAAAATATGAACCATAAATCATAACCTTTTTGCGAGATAAAGTCACTCGTTCGAGAGAACGGTAATTAACCCGTTGTGCGTTGACAACGAAAAATTAACTTCTCTTCGTTGCGGGCTGAAGGGAGCGAGGACTGTGTTTAAATGTAGCGGGAATAATGTTTTTGTTCGTTTGGAAACGCTGATTATGATATGGAAAATAATGCACATAATTTAAAATGTAAATTTAGAACGTTGTATAGATAACAAAATGGCGGGCCTGTCATAATCTAAATTCTTCTGTAGGTCTTACGTTAAACGAAGTATGATGACGAACTTTATATCCAGTAAATCTCTTTTTGAAGTTAAACTTCTTTTTGCGCGCTTGAATTGGGGAGTAGCTGATGAACGCTTGACGAGAGCGTTACGAAAAGTGTGATCGGGCGAGGCAAACGGAAGTTGAAAGGGTGATATAAGATAGAAAGAGAGATGGTTACGTTTCTTGTATTCTTACTCCTACAGAGTAAGAAAGAGCAGTGCGCGCGCACTATTTCTTTCTCTCTCCTCTAATAGCCAGTTATGTTTTGTATATGAAGTTTTACTTCATTCGTATGGTCTAAAGCTTTAGTTTTTTACACATTTTTTAAGTTATAAAGGTGGACAAACTCGGATTCGGCGAAAGTGCTGTCTATGTTTCGTGCACGATCCCTATAGACATTTTTAAAGTAATATACAACAGATATTATTTTCTAAAGTAAAATATCTGAAAAGACGCAATTGTAAAGTATGTAAAAAACCGTGATCAAGTCATTTGAGTACCTAGTTTCATTACAACGTTCATTCAAATAAACTTAAGAAATTATTAGCAGCATATTTCCTCTCAGTTTCACGGCGTAATTCCAACTCCTGCAAGCTTTTCATTTTTAAGCTGCTTGAGAGTGATTTCAAGTCGTTTCAAAAATGTAGAAGCACTTCTGGAATTTGTAATATTTTCAACTTCAGCTTCAATTCTGTTTTGCGAATTTAAATTGCGTTCATATTGGGTTTTTTTAGTTCCAATACGGTATGTAGTTTTCTCAGTCACCCCGACAAATATTAACGCAACGCAGCAATATCATCAAACCTTACGTGTATTACATACGTTTTTAACTTTTTTTTTGTTGTTTTCAATGCGACTCCTTTTAGTGACTACAATGACCAAAAAAAATCTATATTTTTGTGATAAAGTTTTTTATAACAAACAATCAGAGCTTTTCCACTTTTTTGGTATAGCAGAACAAACGAGCATTCGGAGCAATCTTCATGACTACCGACGCCCATAGACATCCACATAGAGGCTATACAGACGCGCTGCCCGCCTTTTTCCTCCCACACCCATGGGCCACCGACTACTACTACTACACATCGCACGGCATCTCTTCCTTATTACAAAATACAATTAGATATCTGCATAATTGCAATGCCCTCCTTCATCCTCATCCCAACAATGTGCCTGAGGTTTACAAAGCGCACTAAATAAGACAGCATAACTGTTAAGGACATTTTAAGCTAGTACCTCCAAGGTTTTGCCAACCCAATTTGGCTCATGCTTTGTAGCATGGTACTCCCCCTCAACGGATCCCCACCTTGTCGTGGTGAGGGGGCTTAGTAACCGTGGCTTGAACCACCACGGTGAAGCTGAGAGGGATCTCAGGAGGGGATGTGGGACGCTCCGAGTGGGCTTCCTCAAGGCCCACTCTGGATGCGTCCATGGAGAACAGGTCGCGGGAAGACAGGTGTTTTGGGTGTGTCGTTGCCGTGCACCGTGTCTCCCGTAACCGAACGGGGGCGCACCTTCTGATGCGTGTGTCGTTGCCGTCCTCCCTGTCCTCTGCGGCCGTTTGATGGTTGGCCCTGAGTGGAGGTCGGGGTCAGCCAATGTCGGAGGTGCGCCACTCGTCCCTCTGAATTAGCAGAAGGCGGCGGATTGGGACCACCGGCGTGGCGTGCGTTGGAGCATTGGGACCAGGGGTCAGAATGGGAACCTGACCCCATTGCACGGTTCCAACGTTGGAGTAGGGACTGTTCAAAGGCAGCCGGACAGTCTCCAAGGAGGAGATGGGTGGCCTTTTCACCGAGGCCAGTCTGTCACTGGAGGGGCCCTGTTGCTTGTAGATCCGAGGCCCTTAAATTATAGCGGCTGAAGGCAAGGGTTTAGTCGGTAGGGGAAATAGCCGAGCCCGACACTGTATCCGGTTGAGCCACCCGGGCTCCTAGGTAGCGTACGTACAGGTATTCCCCTTAATCCTCTTCTCCAACCTCCAACCTCTTAATAGGGCGTGTACTTATCAAAAAAACGCGGAAATATGTACGAGGACATGTTATCGCCCTTAGTTTTTTCATATTATTTGTCAATACATTTCAACTGCCTACCTAATATGGTTTAAATTTCTACGACAATGCTACAAATCGCCTCTTTATATTATAATCATTTGAATCTCTTTGTTTATTAAGTATATTACACTAAGATTGTACTGTACAAACACCGCCAGTACTGAGATAAACTGTATTTACTTCATTGATGTCTGCATATGTGGTTCTTTGTTTGGTGATAGAATGTACAGGAAATGTGAACAAGATGTGATGAAAGCACCTGATGGTGGGTGGGGTTATATGAATGTGGTAGCTGGTGTCATTAATTTGGTAAGTTTTCTTTAAATGTCAATGAAATGTAATGAAATGAATTGTAACATTTTAAACAAATTTATGTGTACTGTATTACCCCGACTTCCACGATCCCGACTTACGCGAACGCGGTTTTTAAATATCACTTCTTTAATTAGTCAAACTATATTATATTAGTTATTTTATAGCTTTCTTTGTCTGAATAATTATTATTAATGTCTTTTATAATGAAAGTTTACCTTAAAAACAATCGATCCCAATCGATAATATTGTTTTGTATACTTATACTCGTACATTTATACCCAATTACGCGTATTCGACTTATGCGGTTACAACTCGGTCCCACCTAGCGCGTAACTTCGACCTAGCAGGCTAAGTAGCCGGTGGATGTGATTGTGTTGTTATTGTTTTGTATTTATTATATTATACAAATCAACTCCATCTTTGTTGTCCATTGTGAAGTCGAAACTTCAAAGATAGTTTTGTGTTAATTCGTATTTTGTTCGGGCTCTCACTGGATATAAAATAAAGACTAGAAACCGAGCGTGAATTTCTGGTTAGATTTCGTTATTTTTCGTGTTCAGTTACAATATTTTGTCCACCATGTGTCCACCAAGGGAAGCTGAATTCATCTGCTTTCAATTTTAATCCACTTGATAGAGTATAGGGTCATATTTTTCTCTTCAAAGCTTCTGTTTGTGATATAATAAAGATACTTTAACTATCGATCAAGAGTAATCCCGATGACATAGTTCAGTATAAAAAATCTTTAAGTAATCCCTTACCTTTCCCTTACAGATAAAATCACTTTATAAATTCCAACAAAAGAATACCTTTTTCGCCTTTTAACTAGATTAAAAGTACTTAACAAAATTATTGGGGACTACCTACGTTGTTGGTACTTTTATTATTATATGTATAGGTATAACATTATCTGGGGGTACGGTAGTGCTGCACCAGGACAAGCCAAACGAAGCCCAAGGGCACAGCCTACATTTTGTTTCGCTATCGCCGTCCAGCCAAGCTTCTGAATCTATCGACTCTAACTTCACAAATTCTACATATCAGTAAAAATGTTTCGCTACCCTCGTGGAAGTGATGCTATTATTTCGTTTCCGAAGTGAGTAACGAAACAGCCAAGTCATACATTTTTGCTGATATGTAGAATTTGTGAAGTTAGGGTCAGTAGACTTAGGCTGTGTAGATTCAGAAGCTTGGCTCTGATCATCATCATCTGATATCTTTTTCACAAGGCAAACCTTATGTGTTCGTCTGGGCAATCCTTTACATTAAATGTTTTGGTGGGATTAATTAATAAAAAAAAATATATATTTAATTTAAATATTTTTCAATATCTTACAGATTATTTTTGCCATATACAATAGTAGCTATGGGACACTGTACAAGGATCTGTTCGTACAGTTGAATATGAATGCGGCGACAATATCGTTATTGAACAATGTTACTGCTCTTAGTTACGCTTTGTCCGGTAAGTTCTGTATTATGTATATTTCTATTACTTTATTCATGACATCTGTGCCGCAGTTTCAAGAAATCATGGTCACGATCGGATCACCTTTCCATCGCATCTCTTAGTGGTTGCAAACTGTTAAGTATGTATATTTAAAAAGACTGATCCACAAGGCTATGCCAGACAGGGCTACCCGTACCAGACAGGCTTGGGGTGAAAGGCCTCACTAAAAGCAGCTCAGCTGGAGGGTCCTCCGCCCGTTCTTCTGAATCAGCAAATGGCGGTGTGGAATGGGACAACTGGAGGGTTTTTAAGTAATCCTCGGACATGGTGGCTTGCTCCTTTTCGGAGTACTGGAGCTAGGGGTCAGGGTGGGAAATTGACCCTAATGCATGGTTATTTCGGATTTCCTCTGTGACAAATTTCATGAAAATACAGCCTGAAAGTATAACAAACATATGTACAACCTTACAATCTTCTAATATAATAATAATCGGAAAGATTATAGAAGATTACAGATTTTTCATAAATCTAGTAGTACTCTAGTACTAATCGAGTAACATTAATATATGTTTTGTATAAGTTATAATATTAATTTGAAAGAAAGAAAATAATGTTATTGATCACACAAAGGTATCTATAATTGATAATAAAATTAGCAACACTTTGCATTTACTTAATAAATAAATAATGTGAACAATGGAGGTGGCCACTCCACATTTGTCACGTCGCTACAGAATGATACGACACAAACTTTCAGTGACCTCTCATTTTCGTTCGCTTGAAGCGACACAGTTGTCATTTATTTAACTTTATTTCAGGTTTCTTAACCAGCCCTCTGTTAAAGTTCGTGACAGTCCGTCAGCTGGCGCTAGCAGCTGCTACAGCATTGTGCTTCGGCCAGTTCTCCAGCGTATTCGTCCAGAACAAGGCGCTCCTTTTCCTTTCACAGGGATTGATACAGGTATAGTGATTAGTGAATATACTATTACTGTTACTAACTATTAGTATCCACGGAATTTGTTTCGGCCGTTTTTCAATTCAGGGCTAGAACTCGGTTCTAGATGGTAAAGGATTTTAATTTTTGAACGTCAATACGTTCAAAGTAAAATCCTATTTTTAATGAAAGTTAAATTATAATGTTTTATTTCTATTATGTTGGATAAAAACTAGTATTAATGAAAATGTTCCGTTAAAAAATCAAGCAGCAAAAGTTGGAATGTTGGCGATTTTACAGACAAACGCCACAGCAAACATTTGTAAAGCCGTCGCGGCGCGGCCGGTCTGATCTATCGCCGTGAATAGGGACACCTGTGTCGGTGTACGGACAGCAGCACAATGGACTCACCAGTAAGAGATATATGCGAATGTGTGAATGGAGTACACAAATGGCTAACCTTTGTTGAATTTTTGCTAGAGGTAATGCGTTGCAGTTAATTCGGACCTTCACAATTAGAAGAAAACGAATTAGAAAGAAAGAATGAATTTATTTTCAAATTTCATTTACAAACAATTTACAAAAGAACATAATATTTAAGATGGGTGCAAATCGGCCTCAAGCTCGACATTTGCTGGCATCTTAGCACCGAATTTATGAATTAGATATATGAACACTTCTAAATGCGTACCTTAAGATAATCATAAAGCTCTTTTGCTTATTCTGCAATACCTCACAATAGATAGTAAGTGACATCATACTAATTTTTTTCTTTCTTTCTTTCTTTCTTTCTTACAACAAAAAACGAGTAATCGGAAAATTTCCTTTTAAATCTAGCAGCAAAAATTGAAGAATTGGCGATTTTACAGCCAAATGCTGTAGAGCCGCCGGCCTGATCTCTCGGTCTGAATAGGAATACCCGTGTCTGTGTAGGGACAGCAGTACAATGGCCTCTCCCGCGAAAGATATAGGTATGTGTGTGAATGGAGTACGCAAATGGATACTCTTTGTTGAGTTTTGTAAGATTTATACCTATAGGTATAATATATAAGACCGCAGCTCATATAAGACCAGCGTAAAGTGACTATGTGGTTTCATTTCGAGCGTTTTTATTGAAAGAAAAAATGAACAAGGTAGTTATTTCATTTAGCAGCAATTCGGCTAGAAAAAGCCTAATCATTTTACTGCACATCTAGTCTAAGAAAAATGTGATAATCGGGAGATGTGTATTGTTTTTCAAATCACACTGTGAAATTTTAAAATGAAAAGGAGAAAGTAAATTTTCGCCCTTATAAAAAAAAGTTTGTCAAAAAGATTTTCGTTATCAAGTTATGCAAAGTTTTCATGACAATTTTTTCAAAACATTATATATTTGTTTAGCCTCGTATGCTGCTAATTCACTTAGAATTTCTACGGCGGATAAGATTCGTAACGAAATCGTAAAGTAGCAAACGTCACGCGAAGGACACACTCATTGAAACCACTCGATTGACCTTATTTTTTTTAAATACGAAGGTCAACTTAGGGAAGAGAGGTTGTAAGTTGCTTGTTTTTTTACTGCACAGTACTATGCAAAATACTACGACAAAAGGGTAAGCAAGATATTATATAATTAATTGTCTTTACTACAGTAATTTTTAAATATAATATATTAAATTTATGATTTTTAATACATTTATTATACATCATTGAGCAGTGTTCATTTAGCCAAGAAGATATAAGGGCCAATTTTGCAATATGGTAGAAATATTTTATCGCAATGCTTGTAGACAAAAGTGTTCAATATCTTCTGCCAATCATATCTCACGGAACTGAGACGTAGACACCAACAGTGGGACTGGTTCGCCAAGTCGTTCAGTAAGCTATAGAAAAGACTAGGCTCAGCGTTTTTTTGAATGAAAGCATCCGCAAGAACGATAGGACTAAAATTATAGACATAGCCTAAAGAATAAGCACGAAGTGGCAGTGGGCTGATCACATCTTTCGAAGCACCGATGACAGCTGGAGTATAGGAATTTTAAAATGGAGACCACGTCTTGGTAAGCGCAGCGTAAAACAAGCTTCAGCTAGGTGGAGTGAGTGAGCTTATGTATCTTAATACATAAGGTGGCGGGAAGCTACGGGACATAGATATCTGAAGATGCCCTCGCACCCGTAATCTTCCGAGCGGAACCCTGCTCTTCACTGTTGCGCTCCGCGGATTTCTTCTGGGACAACAATCGTAGAGAAAAGCGGTTCGAACCTGCAATCCTTGGAGGATTATGGATGTGATTATTACCTTACTTGTAAGTTACGACTGGTAGTGATCTTTATATCATAGAAAGTCGCGTGAAGTAACTACGCAATCGTGTTTAGTGCAGTTTATGAGAATCTAAAATTCCATTGGAACTAACGAAATAAAAAATAATAAAAATTTTTCGTCACTCGAATAATGGAAAAAATGAATTTTTGATGATAACGATAATAATATTGTGACTTTCTTACTATATACCAACAGGTAAAAATTAATTAAATACATATTAAGTCATTAAAAAGGTTATTATTTTTTACATTGTTGTTATTAATCTAATTTTAATAGCCATTAAAATTTTAAATTTTATCTATTACGTCTTTATGGAAAATACCTACTACTATTCCAGTGGGTTTCGTTATTTAAAAAAAATGTTGGAACGTCATAGTGTCATGCAACACAAGTTTAATCTTTACATTGTAATTTTTGTGCAATGTTCGCGGGTAAAATAAGCTTAGTATTTTGATAGCACCCTCATATTACAAGCAATAAAGATATAGCTTAAAATGTATGTAGCTAAAAAAGAAAATGTGTATGTAGGTACTACTTGAACGCAACAAGTTAGAACCTAGCAAAAATGCCATTCCCCGCCCTCTACGTGTAATGTTACCATTTCCAATATTGGGCTGTAATTTAATGTAATGTAAGAATTGGCAACCCGCTATTTTGCCCTACAATTGTGTATTTCAAGTCGAGATACCGACTGCATCATTATATATATTGATAATTATAATAATATGTTACCGAGGACTAATACCTATAGAACAAAAAAAGTTTCATCAAAATACGTCCAGTAGTTTTTGCGTGAATGTCACGCAAGACACAGACAATGAAATCTTCTACAGTATTATTATATGTATTGACGATGAGGTTATATTACAAAATCTTACTAATATCTGCAGCTGAATTCCATAACAGGACTTGACGCCATAATTAAAAATTCCACCGTCACCATCTCGGCGTTCCGAGTCCAGTACCGTGCGCTTCAAGCGCAATTCCCTCCTTTATGGGATCAGCTTTATAATAATATGCATGACTGTGGGCGTCGGTGATCACATGCTTTCACATGACCCGACTGCTTCTTTGCCTGCTACAAAAATATATTAACATTAGTAGGGACTTACTGGCCCATACTATTTGCTCTTTAATTTGGGG
>LUGF01045095.1:61170-77041 GCA_001625245.1 Calycopis cecrops
ATGCTCCCTCAAGCTTTATATTACATGGCTTGGAACGAGGTAAGTATTATTTTATGGTATAGGGGCTAACTAGCAGTTAGAGCCATCTTCATAACCGACGCCCATAGACATCCGCATTCCGCATAGAGGCTACACAGATGCGCTGTCCTCCTTTCTCCTCCCACCTCCATGGGCCACCGACTACTTACACACCGCACGAAACGCGACAGCACGGCTGTCACTAAACGCCGGTGTGATGTAAGCGAGAGGTCCAGGTTTGCCGGCCCAATTCGGCTGTATGCATGCATGCAATGTGACACTACCTAAAAATCTTTTTATCTAATATTTTATTCTTTCCATAATTAATTACCTCTATCAAGTAATTGGTTCACTTGTTAGTGGTTAACCACTGTTCCCTCAATAGTGGAAATCTCTTACTAGAGTGGAGAGTAGTAGGTATTAGATGGAGATCTTTTAGACATACGTAAGTTTTCTTCTTTCTGTGTAAGAAAATCGTTGATGCTCTGTCCTTGCAATTAACGTAGGTGTAAAGAGACCTCTATTTTATGTCCCTAGTATATAAAGGAAAGGCTGTGGTACCGTACGAGAAATCAGGTTACGTCAGTCCTTTTGATGATTAAGACGAGAGAATTAGAGACCTCTCTCAACCAAAATGAAGGTTTGCTCCTCTACATTCATGAATCGTTAATATTAAATCATGTTATCTTATATAAATTCACGTCTAGGGGTAGCCCTAGACGTGAATTTATATAAACAAACGCACATCAAGAATTATGTATTAATAATACACACACATATATAACATGCTAGATAAAAGACTAAAATTAAAAAGAGAAAATTTGCCAGTCACCGGGGCTGCCGACAGAAGTGAAACCTTGAAACCATCCTAAAATTCTATACGTAGCACGGGAAATCGGAGCTACGCTTACGCGTGTCAGCGTAGCTCCGATCATCGGTTCAGCTGTTTTTGCGTGGAGTAACAAACAAACAAACAAACAAACAAACAAACAAACAAACAAACAAACAAACAAACAAACAAACCTATAAACATTCGCATTTATAATATTAATAGGATAACTGCCTAAAATAATTGTCATGATACGCACGGTCATCACGACAGTGCGTGGACACTAACAATAATTATCAGAATACCATTTGCATCCTAAGCTCGTAATTGCTACAATTACGAGTCCAAGCAATCTAACGTATTAAACGGCCTTAGCATTGACTAGCTTTAGGTAATTGGCTATCAACTTAATTCTTCATCCTATCTTAATTGGGTGACAGTCGTGCGAGTAACTACCGCACTTGTGGCTCGACAATCTTTTTTGTCTGTGTCACCTTATGCTCGCGTACTTAAAATTCGCACGTCTATCACCCACTGAATATACCCAAGGATCTTATTTTATTTGGGAACTAAAGATTTAGATGAGGTGATGAAAATTGCAGTGAAAAAGCAAGAGGATTTTATAACTTGTCTTATCTATCTATCTATCTATCTATAAGTGGACTATCTACAGACCGATGGATTTTACCATTTTACATATAGTGAAACACTAAAATCCACATGTCTGTACATTGAATATATTTACAAAAAACTACTTGGAGGCGATGTTAAAATACTATTAGAACACTTTTCAATGTTTTATATTTTTTTTTGTCTGCCTGTTTGTCCGTTTGTCTTTTTGTCCAAAATAATTTCCAAAAGTACTGGACGGATTCTAATGAAAGTTTTTGTAATGTATAGATACTAGACCTGGTCAACATCTAAAACACTTTACTGCGAGAAAATCGCTCATTCCTACGGGGAATTCAGTCATTTGAAAATTTGAAAGATTTTTTTGTGGTGTTATGATCTTATCAATGTGCCGCCAGTGAATCTGCTTTATGTTGCCTTTTCGGGTCACTAGTTCTGCAGGCCTGTTAATATTGACCTCAGAAGGAAAATCACTTTGATTGTAATAGAACTACGCTACGCGAACGAAGTCACAGGCACCAGATAGTAATTTCATATTCTTCATCTTTTGTTTTTATTTCAGTCTGACATAAGTTGGGCGATGTTACTACAATTAATTGGAGATTTGATAACAAAAATATTATTTATATTAACCCATCGTTGGTTGAATAAATTAGAAAGACGAGAGCTCTATGTCTGTGGACTAATTATTGCCTTCTTTTCAAGAATTGGTAAGATTTATTTTACTAGCTTTAGCAAGGTTTTTTTTGCTCGGCTTTTAGGGTATACCTAGAACACTACCTATTCATTTTTAGGGATTCGTAGCCAAATGGCAAAAAAGGAACCCTTTTAAATTCGTCATGTCAGTCGCTGTCCGTCCGTCCATATGTCGCAGCAATTTTTTTCCGTAACTATGGGCCTACGTAGTTGAAACTTTGTAGGTCGATGTATTCTGCGAACCGCTATGCGAATTTAGAATAAACATAAATAAATAATTAAAAAATAAAGGGCAGGTACATAGAATTGAATCTAATTATTTTTCATCCAACCTGTATATTCTGTGTCTATAAATAGCTCTTTAAAAATGACATTATGGTTACTAAAGCCACTTTTCGCCAAAATCAATTTTTTGAAAGTGAAAAAAATTGTGTCCTTTTTGCTCTAGCTTTCAAAATGACAGAGCGAGAAATCTAAAAACTATATATGTAGTAGATCTCAATGAAAACTATCAATAAAAGATATTTTATTAGTATATGAGAAATAACACATTAAAAAAAAATGCAAATACAACTTTGTCGTTCATACAAATGCTATGAAAAACCAAGTTATTTTATTTTCTAGTAAAAAATGTCGCCCTATGCCTTTCCTTCGTACGGAACCCTCGGTGTGCGAATTCGACTCGCAATAGATCATTCGGGTTCAACACAAAAAGTAGCATTTGTTGCTAAGTAAGAAATGGCGACGGCCTAATACAGGGTAAGTATTTATTCAGTGCACAAATTACGATATGTTGTCTACATACATAAAGCAACATTAACTACACTTTTATTTTCGATCTCTAATAAAAACTCTATGTCCTAGGGCCAGTTTAATGTTTCCAAAAAATAACGAAGTGTATGGACACCCTACTATCTCTCACTTAATAGTTAATACCGACATGGTGTCGTGTCCCCGCTTGGTCGGCCAGCGGCGAGCTGCGCGGGCGGTGCCTTTGACTTTGACATTTTGCAAATGTGGGATATTCTTGATAATATAATTTAAAAAAAAATATTACTTTTTTTTTGCGGAAATGTACTTAGTTATCGATATATAACACACAGAAAAAAATTGTGCACTGAATAAATACTTACCCTGTATATTCGCAATTCTCCTCATAGAGCTCACAGCTGGGACATTCACTTTTCGATCACCATCCCCTGTTAATTGATTTTCTTCCAGGGATGCTATGGTCGGACAACCCCACAATAATGCTCATTTTCCTTTCCATAATGGGTATCTCAAGATGTAGCATCGAGCTCTTGGCACCATTGGTTGTTGCAGAGTGTATAGGAGTTGAGAAATTTAGCGCAGCCCTAGGAGTTGTGATGCTCTTATCAGGAGTATTTAAATTATTATTAGGTCCAGTGGTCGGTGAGTATTTTATTACTACTTCATCAACTGTGTATTTTATTGAACTTTTCCCAATTTTGGTCCCCACCCTTGTTCAAGACCTCGTTGGTCATCGCGGTCGGACTTAATACCTCCAGGCAAATTCACCAGCAGTCATCAATGACCAAAGAACTGCTTTCTCATGCTCTTTACATATTAAAAAGTATACGAATATAGTTTAACTAGCAAATATAATGATTTTGGACGTTTTAACTCACCGAAAACTTACAAACCGCATCAAAAGCCTCTTTGTAATTTGTCTCTATGCCATAAAATAAATCCATCCTTCCAGATGCAGTCCGTGACTTGACAGATAGTTATCCCACTGCGTTATACATCCTGTCCTCATTTTACGGCATCATCATAATGTTCTGGTCAATAGAGTTACTGTACAAGAAGAACAAACACAAATGGACTAAGCGATAAGAGGGAATGAAAATGAAACTGAAAGAAAATAAAAATGTGAACAAAATATGTTGTTTTTGTGGAACTCTACCCTAATTTAGTGTAAAGAGGAAAACGAACACGACAAACCTTTTGTTGACTACTACTCTTATAACCATTTGTGTACAGTTTATGCTAATGCGTAGCCTCTAGAGCCTGCCTCTCTCTTACCATCCAGTAGGCTTCTGAAAACTCATAAACCACTTAACATGTGACGGCATAACTCACACACTAAAGTGATATCTCACGAGCGATGGATAATTTTCCGGTAATCCCCTTTTATGTCCAGAAGTGGATGTTCAAAGCCTGATGATAATAATGGTAACGAGCCTTCGATAGATGATGATAATTGATAACGTGAGCAACGTTATTGACCAGAAAATTTGCCAAACAAATTTGATCGTCGAGATTCCGAGCGTATTATAATTTAAATAATAATTCATATTGCGCTTAAAATTTTGACGGATAAAAACTGGTGGCCTGTCTGCTGTGATCCAGATTAATATTACGGTGAAGTATCACAAGATGGATGCCGCTACATTAATAAGAAAATGTAAGTACTTCGTTATTTTTTCTGCCCTTATACTGTCGGCCGAGATTTTTAATACATTATAAAAATTGCTTGCTTCTAAAATTATCTGGAAAATCTACCTCATCATGTAACGAATATTACAAATGCTAAAATTGTTACTCGTTACTCTTTCACGCAATAACTATAACTATACACGCAATACTATAATGACACTTAACTCTTAACTTTCATGCAATATTGTATTAATACTATCTTCGCTCCGCCGTTTCACCCGCGTAAGTTTCGATCCCGTGGAAATATCGAGATGAAAAATTGATGTTGGCCGGTTCTCCGACCTCCCGGTATGCATACATAATTTCATAAGAATCAGTCTAGCCGCTTCGGAGGAGTATGGTAACTAACATTGTGACACGAGAATTTCATATACAAGGTTAATAAAAGCGAGAGGCCTTAAATGAAACCACAATATATTTAGTGTATCATTTCCAGGCTAAACAACAAAAATCAGATCAATGGGAGTAGTAGTTTAGCCACGGGAATTTTTTATAGCTTTTTCTCACGTCGTACACGTTGTATCATTAGCTGATTTAGCTCCCGGCCGCCCTTAGTCAACCGGAGTCATTCAACTCATGTGGGGTATAGCCCGGTAAAGTATGATTACATTTTTTCGCTATTTAACTGGTTTGTAAAAGTATTTTCGTATACTTGCCGTAAGCTTTTTTTTAAATTGTTTTGTAATAATTGTAAGCACTTATAATATATGTGGTTTAATTTAATGCCTCTCGCTTTTATCAACCTTGTATATATAAATTTATTTATATTATGTACTTACCGCAATTACCCGATTGCCATCACTAAACATAATTTATGAGCACTTATCCCATCGTATCCGTATTATATTTTAGGCTGCCGACGTTACATGATATTATGATTTGTGATCTAGTGGTACGCATATTCAACCACAGGCGCCGTGTTCGAATCCGGAGCTAAACAAAAAGTGTAATTGGGTCTGCTCAATAAAATGAGCGACCGGACTGAGAAAGTTGGCGGCGTTACCCCCCTGTTGGTTAGTAGAGCACGTTTCGCTGTCGGTCCTACGTCTGATTTATCTCCGATCATGTCGGACTGTGGTCCTATCAGATTAGGCGTATTATATATTAGGCGTATATAGACTGCACCAGGGTCTGCACTCATAATTATGCACCATAATATTATGATTATATATGCTATGCAGTAGGCTATTCTGTATAGTGAAATCCGAAGTAGCCGAAATACAGCTGGTTGACTACTTATCATAGTTGATGGAATGTATTGTCACTTCTTGATGGAAATTCATATTATAATCTTATTAAATAATAAACTTTTTTATACAATTTCCATTTTTATTAAACTCAATTACAATTTAACACGACCGGTTTCGATTATTCATCATCAGATATATGGTAATTTACATGAGGGTAGTGCATTTAAAAATGTCCAAAACAAACAGTTTAACCAAATCAAATGAACTTATGGTTCCAACATTATCTATGGTTACTAAAGTGAATAAAATTTATAATTTAACAATAAATTGTCTTAAGTAATAATAATCTAATAATTTAGAATTTAGTTTAAAATTAGTTATGTCCAAATAAATTATGTCAAAAATATTATAATGTCAAAAATTAAATTTAAATAACATTAAATAGTTATTGATCATATGTCAAAATATTCCAAATTTTATAATAAATACATTAATATTAAATTTTTTTATATATCTAATATGCATGAGTTTGACAAACATTTTTCGTCATTTAAAATGATTTCTTAGAACGATTTATTTCAATGGTTTCTAAATTCTAAAAATCTACATTCGTTAAACATTTGAATAATAATAATCATACATTGGACAAATACAAAAATATTAAGTATCTACATATAGCACGGAAAGGCAGAAAGATGGACGCTTTAGAAACCATTAAAATAAATCTTTGTAAGAAATCATATAATATCATAAATGATCAAAAATGTTTGTCAAACTCATGCATATTAGATAATTAAAAACATAATTTCAATATTAATGTATTTATTTTAAAATTTGGAATATTTTGACATATGAACAATAATTATTTAATGTTATTTAAATTTAATTTTTGACATTATAATATTTTTGACATAATTTATTTGGACATAACTAATTTTAACATAACTAATTTTAAACTAAATTCTAAATTATTAGATTATTATTACTTAAGACAATTTATGTTAAATTATAAATTTTATTCACTTTAGTAACCATCGATAATGTTGGAACCATAAGTTCATTTGATTTGGTTTTAAACTGTTTGTTTTGGACATTTTTAAATGCACTACCCTCATGTAAATTACCATATATCTGATGATGAATAATTGAAACCGGTCGTGTTAAATTGAAATTCAGTTTAATAAAAGTGGAAATTGTATAAAAAAGTATATTATTTAATAAGATTATGACTACTTATCGCCATTACAAAATTTCCAGCAATCTTTGTTTATTTGCACATACATTTTCGTACCCTGGTATATTACGTCGAGCAATATTATTTGTTTTCTAACGAACAACATACATAGAAATGGGATTTTACCGTTATTATAAATGTAAATACGTTTAATTACTATTTATCAAGTGCGTTTGTTTAAACAACTGCTGTTGACTTAAGTAGTTGATTTACTACCTTGGCGGTGTGTTTTCCATGTTGTGTTTATTTACTTTAACCTTAGAAGTTTAATCATATTGTTTGTGTTGTTTGACTTCTTAATTATGCAAACGATGCCGTATTTTTATTTCACGAGTCTCGAAGAAAGCTCTAATGATATCAAATTTCAAAATATGTATGTAATGAAATTATGTATTTAGATAGGATGTAACTACATTACACTACATTACATTATTGATACACAATCTCGGTCATAAAGCTCTAGCAAAAAATCTAAAGCGTTTATTTTATTTCTGATGTTAGCATCACATAGGTGTTCATTTTAGCTTTAAAATGAATGGTCTACGTTGATATTCAAATATTCTTTTTTACGTCCTCTTCTACCACTATAATGTAAGCACACTCTACTTTCGTCTGTAAAGAGAACGGAGCTCCATAGCTCGCCAGTCCAATCAAAGTGTTCTCTGGCAAATCGTAGGAGGGCTACTCAATGGGCTGGGGTTAATTTGGGGTCAGTAGCTGACTTTTTGTTTTAATGCCAGTTGCTTTTAGTCGTCTTCTAACTGTCCAGTCACCCACAGGCACTCCTCGCATTTCTCTGAAATCTTCTTAGACTTGAATGTCAATGACGGCTGATTTCTCGGCGATGTGATGACAATGAATCGGTTCTCCCTCACCGATGTGAATCTATTTCTACCGGAATTGTGTCTTCGAGAATAAACTCTGAAAACAACAGACTATCTCATGTTCAGTGCACATGCCTCTTCAATGGCTGTGGCCTTGTCGCAATAGGGCTACCGCTTGAGTAGCTTCATCACTTGTTGTGTCCATTTTTAGGTAGAAATCTTGTTTGTGTATAACAAAGATGTGTGTCGGTTTACGTTTGACGGCTAACTGATAAGGGGAGTCAGGCAGATAAGCTTTTATAAGGGTCAGTAACCACCACTTAAGTAAGTTAAGCACTATTGTAACACGGTTTATAAGATACATCCTGGTAACAGTCAGATAGACGAACAGACAGCAGAAGCTTAGTAATAAGGTCTCGTTTTTACCTTTTAGATACTTGATTTACCCTTAAAAAGCCTACCTTAAAAAGTACCTTAGAAGCCAGAGAAAAATGGTTGAACAGAAGCACTCAAAGGTCCGAAATTTCTTTTATATTCTAATTTTCCTCATTGCTCACAAGCCTTGGCGACGTACATTCCAAGTTATACTGTAAGTAATATGTTTTCGGTGTCTGAGCGTTATGGTCGTCATTGGAACAGTCGGATTCGTCCCTCCAATTTACGTTGAACGGTTACCAACATTACGGTAATGTTACGAATGCGCTGACAAATAAATTGGATTATTTTTCGTGTATCGATAGCTTAACTTTATTTTATGTCGTTGTTCTTGTTGTTTTTATGCCGTTATTTGTGTTGTTAAATGTTTGGAAATATAAATAGCCACAGATATTTTAGAACTTAGTGGGTCAGATACCCAAAAAAACTTACTTTAGGTAAGTTATTACAGATTAATGATCTGTAAATGAAGATAATTCCGTGACTGGACTTTAGAACTAAACGGATTTCAACAAAAAGTATGGCGTAAGTTAATCAAACACGAGATATGAGTTTACTCCTAAAGAACAGATACGATCCGCCAGTGTTATATTGGCAGGAGCAAAAAACCTGCCTTTGTCGTCGCACTGAACTTTTAGGTAACGCAGGAGAATACCTTTACGTACGCTACCCAGGAGCCTGGGTGGCTCAACCGGGTACATTGAAGGGCTCGGCAATTGGGTGGGGTTGGTTCCTCCTTGGGGACTGTCCGGCTGCTATTGAACAGTCCCTACTCCGACGTTGGAACCGTGCAGTGGGGTAAGGTTCCCATCCTGACCCCTGGTCCCAATATTCCAACGGAGCACGCCAAGCAAGTGGTGCCAATTCACTCCGCCATCTTCTAATTCAGAGAAACGGGAGGTGGACCTCCGACACTCGCTGGTCCCATCCGCTGGGCAACGGACCAACCATTAAACAGCCGCAGAGGACAGGGAGGACGGCAACGACACACCGCAACTCCTATTCCTCTGCGGCTCCACCGCCAACGCATCTGTCGGTGCGCCCTCGTTCGGTCGTGGGAGACACTGAGACACATAGGCTCTCCTCCCACGACCCCTCTTCCACGGACGCATACAGAGTGGGCTACTGGGCAAGCCCACTCGGAGCGCGCCCTTCCAGCCCTCTTAGCTTCACCGTAGTGGTTCAGCCACGGTCACTTAGCCCTCTCACCACGACAAGGTGGTGATCCGTCTAGGGGGTCGTCGCAGTAACCTCAAACAATTTAGTTTATTTTTAGCCTTTTAGCGCAGCGTTTTCAATTAGTTTCTATTTTTTAATTTCATTTTCCAGCTGCTATTATTGAGTCCTGTGAGTTTCGGCTCAAACGATTAGTTTGTGTTTATAGCCTTTCTCAAATAACATCATAGAAAGAAGGTTAATTGCCAATTAGTTTACGGAACCTTGTATTAAAATGAGGAACACGTCAATAGAAATGTGATAACGCCGATTAATATATTAATGATATACATCTGTGTGTGTAATAACCAATAATACATTAATAAATATTCATTTGATGTTGACAAGACCTGGGCTTTAAACGGTTTGGCCATAGCTATTACTGGAAAAATACAACTTTAACGTAACATCTTAAATGACAGCAAATTGGATACTAATTATTCAGTAACTTTTATTAGAATTTAATGTCTCATGGAATTTATTATAGCATAGTCGATGAGCTTCACCTGGCTGCCCTCTCTTTGCTCGACTTCTATAAGTGATTGCAATATTGTACTTGAACTGGGGAGGAATTGCAATTTCTTCCTACTTCTCCTATTTTCTTATGATTAAATTCGTTGCGGGTCCCAAGTTTTAAATTTTCCCTCGGGCTCCCTAAGATCATATCAAAGGGTCGTTGTGGTTGCCCCTGTAGATTCTGGTTGCACAGGAGTAGCAGTCGTTGGAAATGAGTGGTGGGTCATGTCCGTTAAAAAAAAAAGACCTGGACTATATACATTTTAGGTTTAAGAGTTATGGTCTAAGAACCTGAAACCGCTAAATATTTATTCATAAATATTGTTAAATATTTTCTTTACCAAAAGACCTCATCCATGTCATTGTGCTAACAATATATCCACACGACATTGATGATAATATCAATATGGATAAGCCAGTCAAAGAGGCGAAGGCGAGGACTTCAGCTTGTCTAAGAAAAAAAAACGGTAATTATAGAAATAATCTAAAGGAAACTATATGGACAAACAACGGTTTAGGAGGAGATTGAAAACATCAGTAACACGTTATATAAAACCTGTATGTACTAGATCTAGACACGCGACTGGTGCTAAAGAAGATACTCTTTCAGAATGGTGATGAGGCTGAAGTGACACGTAGGTACGGGACGTAAGCGACGAAAGCGCGGTAAAAAGTTATGCTCGATTGCTTGATCGCAGTTACACACTGCTTTTTTCGTACCGATCGGGCTAAAACGCCAAGTATTGACGCAATATAGGCAGGTGATACACGAGGTGTCATTGAAGATTTGTGGCATATAATTAATTTGTCTTTCTTTTCTCATAAGACGAAATCTTTTATCCCATCAAGATACATCCATTTTATAATCTCAAATTCTATCGTAATTTTTAGATAACAAAATACCTTCTTAAAATACATGAGGTAGTTCCACACTTCATGCTAACATGCAGCCGAATTAGTCCGCCACGGCCGGAGAGGTACCTCTCGCTTATACGAGACCGGCGTAAAGTGAGAGCTGTGATGTCGCGTTTCGTGCAGTGGTGAAAGGAGAAAATAGGGCAGCGCATCTATATAGCCTCTATGCAGATGTCTATGGGCGTCGGTAGGCATGAAAATGGCTCCGACTGCTCGTTTGCCCCCCTTTTCCATACCAAAAAAAAAAAGAATGAATCTGATTCTGAATTATAACGTTGATACATCAGCTGGTTACTGTATCACACGATTTAGCTCCTCGTATTATATAACATATGAAGAGGACATTGTAAGAGGTAGTGCCATACTGCATGCTTGAATGCAGCCGAATTAGGAGGGCACGAACGAAGGTAATTAGCCGGTGGCCCATAGGGGTAGAGAGGGAAGGAGGGCAACGCATCTGTACAACGTCGATACGGATGTCTATGGCGTCGGTAGTCATGAAAATAGCTCCGACTGCTCATCTTCCCCCTGATACTATGAAAAAAATGATGATGAAGCCTTACCTTAATTAGTTTCGAAGTAAACTACAAAATATACCGATATTTCGTAATATAATTGGATGGGTGTTTTCATAGCCATAAATAAAATCAAAACAAAAACAAGACCAGGCCAGACATTTAGAACACTAGATTTGTTCAAGGTCGCAGGATATTATAAAAATATTAAAAATGCCAAGTAACTTCGATACTAAGTTTTAAGAAATTCATATTATTTTCAACTAGCATGTTACAATAACCTAATTAGGCCTTCTTTTGGAATGTGTGAAGCCCTAAATCTTTTTTTAACTTGCGTTAGGATATGCCATTAGGATAATACCGCGTCCCCCTAATGAGCTACCCAGTCCCCCGTAATGTGCCGTCAGCAACAAGTCACAAGAGACGTGCCGGTATAGATATCACTTTTAAAGCCCAAGGAGATTGGAGGAGGAAGGAGGGCAACGCATCTGTTTATCTCTATGTGGATGTCATACAAAATAGTATAAACAATCGTTGGTGAACCAAATAAATAAAAAAATAAAGAAATAAATAAATAAATGTCTATGGGCGCTTCGTAGTCATGAAAATGGGCAACAAACGAGCAGAGCAGAGGCTCTGCTCGTTTGTTCCCCTATACTTTTTAAAAAAAATTCCTTATCGTGCATTATTCACTATCAGAAACCTCTTTCTATGATCATTTAATCTAGCGAAACCCATTTGTCATGATCATATTATAACCCAGCGAAGCCACTTGCTTCACTTAGAAAATGCCACTTCCCATGATCATAAAACCTAGCGAAAGCCACTTACATGATTGATTATTTAACCTATCATAAATATCTTGCCATGATCATTTAACCTAGCGAAAGCAGTGGCTTTCGCAAGCAAGTGTGCCATGATCGTATAACCTAGTGAAAGCTATTTGCCATAGTCATATAGCCTAGCGAAAGCCACTTTCAAAATGGTATAACCTAGCAAAAGCCACTTACCATGATTATTTAACCTAGCAAAAGCCACTTCCCATGATCATAAACTCTAGTGAAAGCCACTTTTCATGATCATATAACCTAATGAAAGCCATTAACCATGGTCGTATAACCCACCGAAGCCACTTGAAATGATCCTATTATAACCTAGCGAAAAACACTTGCCATGATCATATAACCTAGCGAAAATCACTTGCTATGATCTTATAACCTAGCGAAAAACACTTGCCATGATCGTATAACCTAGCAAAAAACACCTGCCATGATCATATAACCTAGCGAAAAACACTTGCCATGATCGTATAACCTAGCGAAAAACACTTGCCATGATCATATAACCTAGCGAAAAACACTTGCCATGATCGTATAACCTAGCGAAAGTCACTTGCCATGATCGTTTCCCTGCCCCTATAAAATATTATCACTTGTAAGATGGAGCTGATGAACCTACAGAAAGGTCTCCATTTTACGAGTTACTAGTAAACAGTTCGTAGCATTGAACCTCCAAGTAATACGATAATGAACGCACACTACAATGTTACAAATATGCACACAGACACAGTATCGAACTATCGAATTATTATGCCAAAGAAGATTAATGTAATGACTTTTTTCTGAATACTATCCGTCCAAGCTCTAGGTGAGTCGAAAAGGTGTATACAGCACAGTAATATGGCATTACCATTTAAAACCCATTGCAAGAGCTTTGGATCGCCGTGGTAGGGTGTCCTGGGTCTGTCGGCGAGAGAACACGCCGACGCCTAACTGGTACCCAGCTCAAGATTTCAATTCAGCTGCATGCAGTGTGGCACTACCTCTTCCTAAATAACATCATCATCATCATTAGCTGGAGGCCGTCCCCTGCTGGACATCGGCCTTGCCCATAGCGCGCCACATCTCACGACCACTGCCAGCGGCTTCATGGTGCCGTAGCTAGAATTCGTCCAGGAGAACATCAACATCACCTTTGTAGTACTCACATATCAACTAAGATTAAACTATTATGCAATGTTATGTAAATTTAATAGAAAACAATATACAAACAATCGTTAACTTTGTTAATTTTATCGTCAATTACATTTTATTCAGTTCTTTATTAGAATGATTAGCAACAAATGGCTTAGAGCATTAACTTTTTAATTTGTTTATTTTCCAAATGATGGATGTTGAGATAATTTGCGGTTGTTGCATCAGAATATCTTATGATAATCATATTTATTTATGGCGTAACAATTGTTATTATTACACCATAGATAAATATGATTCTATTATAACATTAACATAGTTATAATATAACTATCCGACGACCGTGGGAGCTTAAGATAAGTTTATATTTATTATTTTAAATCACAAGCACTACTCAGTTAGTGACACTGCCATGCTGCATTGCAGCCTTATTGGGTATAGTAATACAAGGTTGATAAAAGCGAGAGGCATTAAATAAAACCACATATTTAGTGTATCATTTCCAAGCTACACAACAAAAATCAGATCAATCAGAGCAATAGTTTAGCCACATGAATTTTTTAAAGTATTTTCTCATTTCGTACAAGCTGTACGCCAGCGGATCATCCATTACGACCGGGGTCATTCACCCCGTGCGAGCTTGTACGTGCTGGTACACATCATGATTATATTTTTACGCTATTTAACTTGTTTGAAAAAAGTATTAAGTAAGTTTCGAATAACTGTAGGCACTTATTGTATATGTGGTTTTATTTAATGCCTCTCGCTTATATCAACGTTGTATAGTTATAGTAATATACCGCCGTAAAGTGACAGCAATGCTATCTCTTTTCGTGCGGTATGAGCGTCCGAGGAGCAAGGAGAGCATCCCTGCAATGCGAATGTGTATAGGCGTCAGTAACCATTAAAAAGTTCCAACTACTCGTTTGCCCCCTATTTATAACATTTAGTCCTGAAAAATTTCACACAGACTAACTATGTAAAAAAAACAAATATGTGCAATATAAGTCTATGAGACACATTTTAAGGATAGTTCCAAATTACTTTGTTCAATTAAATTAGCTATCTCTAGATGCACTGAAAGAAGTATATGTCCAGCAATGGAATAATTTAATTATTTATTATTAACAAAGACTGATTATATCGATAATAGTGATGTCGATTCGGCCAATGGGAGGTTCCAGTTATGTATACAACGTAACATTTATAGAACAATAATTATAGTGATAATATTGATAGACATTAACACGACCTAACAAGGACCTTCGACCTGAGAGACATCACAAGATATGAGCGATATCCACTTCCTGATGTAGTAAAGATATAATGAAAATTATAAACTGTCTGTAATTACTAATAACATATAGATACTAGCTGACCTGTGCCCCTGGTGTCGGGGCCTTCCCCAAAACAAAAATAGTTTCCTAGAGGTAAATTTTGTGTGATTAAAACCACGACACATAGATTGTACTAACATGTAGCCAATTTCACTCCGGAATATGGTAGCTATTTTAACCTTTTTTTTTTTAATATTATATAATACTAGCTGCACCCCGCGGTTACACCCGCCTAACTTTCGATCCCGTGGGAATATCGGGATAAAAAATCGATGTTGGCCGATTTTCAAAACTACTCAATATGCTCACAAAATTTCATAAGAATCGGTCAAGCCGTTTCGGAGGAGTACGGGAACGAACATTATGACACGAGAATTTTGTATATCTTATTTAAAGAAATAACTCAATTATTATTGAATATTTTTTATGTTATAGGGGAGTAAACGTGCAGTCGGAGCCATTTTCATAGTACCGACGCCCGTAGACATCCGCAGAGTCTACACAGAGGCGTCGCCCGTTTTTCTTCTCCGCCACCTCCTTGGACCACCGGCTATTTACACACCGCACCAAACGCGACAGCACAGCAGCTACTTTACGCCGGTCTCGTGTGAGCGAGACGTACCTCCCCGGTCGTGCCAGCCCAATTCGGAAGCATGCAAGCATGCAGTGTGGCACTACCTCTTATTATGTATGAACATACTTATACAAATCTCAGTAGGTAGACGTTCTAAAAACAATACCCTCTTAACACTGCGTTACAACAAACAACTTATTTTTATCCAACAAACAATACGCCGGTAACGTCTGATGATAGTAGAACACAAAAGCAGTAAGCGCCCGTATTATTTTGTTGCTATCTAACTTCAATGTTAACTGATAACTTTTCGAACTTAACACTATTGTTACTACTGTTTCTACTATTGCCAAGGAAGTCATCTCTACAATAAAATAAACAGCACTTTTCTAATTTATCAATATACAAAGGATAAATGTAAATTATTGCTTAAAGAATGGTTACAAAACCTTGATTATAAGGATACAGAAAAATTACTAAAGTAAAACGTATAGACATCTACAAACACAT
>LUGF01045095.1:77622-112087 GCA_001625245.1 Calycopis cecrops
AACACAAAAGCAGTAAGCGCCCTTATTATTTTGTTGCTATCTAACTTCAATGTTAACTGATAACTTTTCGAACTTTACACTATTGTTACTACTGTACCTTTCGGTTACCGCGGACGTTCCTGAACGCTTCAAAAACACGCAGCGAACACGTGGTCGGTACCAGAGGTTTTAATGTAAGGAGAATTAAATAAATAAATAAATAAAAAAATAAAATTATCAATCATGAGCATTTATCGGCTTACTAATTAAAGCTCGACGTAATTAGAAAGCTGGGAAATGCTTAATGCATGCAACTTCATCAACGAAAGGTTTCAAACTTTTTTTATAAGTTAGAAGCATCTAAGTGTGTGATTAGATTTCAGCACCTTATTTTTCTGTGATCGTTTTTGATTATCGCCGCGTCTAAATATACAAATAGAGAGTGCTCCTGTATTACACACACACACACACACACACACTATAATGCAGTTACACTTTATAATGTTCCGAGAAATAAAGAAAGATTTTCAAGTAAAACTTCTATAGGCGCGCTTGACTTGGGGAGTAAGCTGGCGAGAGCGTTACAAAAATCACAAATCGGGCGTGCAAAATGGAAGTTGTCATTCAAATTAAAATTTGATTTAAGTGAAACTTTTTTATATTAAAAGAAATATCATATGACATGTTATGTCATTGTAAGGTAATGAAAACCAATAAATGAGATTTACTTCAGTTGTGTGGTCTAAAGCACACACTTTTTGAAGTTAAAACATCTTTAGCGGCGTTGAGCACTATTTCTATAATGGGTAACGGCGCGGCGCGCGGCGGCGCGGCTGCGGCAAGACATGCCTCTCCCTGCCTGGTAGGTAAACTATCAATCCTGAGCATCATTTTTCTCCCTGCGTGGTGGATTTTTGAATATCATTACTTAGTATAAAACAAAGTCGCTTTTCGCCATCTGTGCTGCGCCATGCTTAGATCTTTAAAATTATGCAACAGATTTTGATGGGGTTTTTTTATAGATAGATCAGTGAGGTACGTAGTACATATAACTCAATGAGATAGATTGATTGAAGAGTAAGGAAAATAGATTTTATACGTAAAATAACTCCATTTTTGAAGTTCTAAATCCACAAAGCTAAGGGCAGAAGCTCGACAATAAATAAAAATAACTTACCAATGTAGCCTACAAGTACCGTTTATCTATTCATATATACTAATGAGAACTAATTAATACTGTGACCTCAAACAAGTCCATCATTTAATAGATAAAAATTTAAATCAATAGAACGATTTTAATAGGTCAGATTTTGTGTCAGTTTAAAATATCTCGTGGTATTGAGGACCTTATTAAAGTCTGATCATAATGATCTAGTAATTACATGATGGGGGTATAGACAGGCTGATAAACAAGATGACTTTGTATGCGTCGCTGTAATCAGGTTTCTTCTAGTGTAGCGTGCTATTTTTACTGATACTAATTATAAATTACTATCTTTTTTTAATGAAAAATGAAAATTAAAAAAAACTGCTATATTATATACTTACTATCTATATATTAATATTAATACGTCAAGCAAAAACTTCGGGTACATTTTTACGAAAATTGCGCAGACACCGGAGCGGACGGAGGTGACGGAGGAGTATGATATTTGGCACACATAGGTATAGTTTACGTGTAGGTAAAGTATAGAATGCTAATAAAACATTACACACTAACATGCGTTTGACGCATCTTTACATTGGATACACGTAATTTTATTGATGAAATTTCTTCGTCTCTTTTGCAAGTGTTGAAAATTCTATAATACACAAATTCAGTACCATCTTGGAGTAACTATAGAAGTATTTACTCCAAGAGTACCATAGTTACAATGATATAACATATCATATTATGATATTTAGTTTTTAATTTAAAAAAGTTTCATTTAGATAGAATTTCGATCGTCATGGGATCACTGGTTTTTATAAATGCATCATATTTTTTAAATATTTCTTATAGTATAGGGCAAACGAGCAATCGGAGCCATTTTTAGGACTACCGAAGCCCATGTACCGACCCATTTAGGCCACCAGCTACTTACGCTCCTCAAGAAACGCAAACACACACTACTAATATTGATAATATACTATTTACTATTTTGTCAATTGTTACATAAATGGATATCAGACCTAATATCAGACCTATATCTCGCGAATGGAAGAAGACGCAATAGTTATAGACCTTATTCCCGGTTCCCTTCCCATCCACCCAGTAACGGGGTTGTTGGTGCAATCTCCATCATTCCAGCAATGCCTATGAAAGGAGATATTATGTTATTAAATTTTCATTCAAATCCTCTCGCAAATAACATTGATAGAAATTGCAAGAATTTCACCTCTAAATTTGACGTGAAAAATTTGGTGTGGTCCGCGGTTTCACCCGCGTAGATATATTTCCCAAAGGAATTGGCGGTTTCGGGATAACAAAATATTTTATCATGTTCCGGATTGTAGGTGCTCTTTTACTACACCATACCTTTATATACATATTTCTTGTGTGCGTGTATGTCATTGAACTCCTCCTGACCTACTGGACCGATTTTGACGAATTTTTTTGTGTGTGTCTAAGGGGATTCACAATTCAGCCCGGTAGCTAGTTTTATATACATTCTTTAATTAGTTTTTGCGTCAAAGAATAACAAACATGCATACACACTTTAGCATTTAGAATATTAGGTAGTAGGTGTTTTTTATGGAATAGTTGGGTAAACGAGCAGTCGCAGCCATTTTTATGATAACCGACGCCCATAAACATCCGCATAGAGGCTACACAGGTGCGCTGCCCTCCTACTCCCACCTCCATGGGCCGTGTTTATAAGAAAAGTATTTAATACCTAATAACAATCAGCCTCGGCTTCACAGGTCAATAAAATTAATCATAATGGCATTACTCGATGTTAAAATGCAACAAGCATGCATCCGTATTAACCCCTAGCTTTTAGATTAATTTATATAAAAATCGTCACAGCCGTTCTAAGGTAATGTGAGTTGGGCCGGCACGACCGGGGAGGTACCTCTCGCTTACACGACATCGGCGTAAAGTGACAGCTGTATTGTCGCGTTTCATGCGGTGTGTAAGCAGCCGAGAAGGAATAATGAGGCAATTTGTACCTATAGCGTCTATGCAGATGACTAGAGCGTAGTCATAATCATAGTAGACATTGAAAAAAAAAAGAAAAAACTTTTCTCTATCTTTGTCTCCTGCGAATTGTTCACATAGCAAATACGAACCCTTACTTGTGTCCGTCCGTCCTGACCTGACCGTCTTTGAGCATAGACTTAATCTTAGCTGTAGCAGTGAGTGAATTACTTTTGTACATAAAACGTGATTGCTATTATAATATTGAAAGGCGTTAAGTAGAGACAATAATATTACTTTTGATGGAACATGTTATAATATTTTTTCCCTTTTTTACATTCAGAAACGAAATGAAATGAAAATGTTTTTATTCGTAACAGAATCACCACTTTTTGGACGTCAAAAAATTTTGCACCATCGGTTTAACCCTAGCCCTGTGCTGAGACGAACCGGAAAAACAAATTCAGCGAGCCTCATAAGACAGTGTCTAAGTATAAATAAATAACTCACTAACGTTACTCTAAAAGATAATGATTTCATAAAAACATCGTAAAAGGGATTACAGTAGATAGAACGACTACATAATATGCAGATATAGAGTACTTTTTAACCGACTGCGGTAAAAAACGGATTCACATAACCGAAGTTTCGTGAGTTCTAAAATAATAATACGCTATCCTTTTACGATTTTTAGAATTAATGCGAAATAACAAAACTTATAGAAACTCTAAGAATATTATACCATGTTTGTCTGACTCATTAAAATTGTGTATAAATCTTCAAAATATAGAAGCTATTTATATGACTTTGCTTTGCTTTTTTGATTGACAGTATTGCTCTGTCAGTTAGTTCACTTAACTTTTATAAATAAATCTCGACTGCGCGCCAAAGCAGCCATCAACCTTGCCTATAGCTAGTTGCTACCTACTTAAATATGCTCGTTTTTCCTTCGTAGTTTATACGGGCTTGGAACAGTCGGAAATACCCATTTTATTTTTAGCTATTTTATCATTATTAAACAGGAACATTCTTTTCATATTAGTTAATCAAAGGAATTTTATTTATTTCAGGAGACTTATAAAATCGGAGTTATCTACGAAATAATTAAGATATTTTGTCCATCGTATGGTATCATATTTTTTTCTTTGTACAATTTTAAGGTTTACATTAAGAAAGATTATTTATTATTAGTATTATTAATTAACTTACATACCTATTAAGAATTAAATTAAATTTCTCTGTATCGATGGGGCTGCTCAAAACAGTGTCAGCGAAGTTCCTATCCCATTCTAACCCCTCCTAACTTGCGCGTAGGTATAGCTCGACTTTCGTGCGTTTGTTCAGAGTTAAAAATAAACTGTATGATATTATTACCGTAGCTAAGGCATGTAGGACTAAGCTGGCAGCTATTTCTCTTTTCTTGACTTCTAATTTAAGATTCTAGCCTGCTTCGTGATCTAGTGGTAAACGTGTTTAACCACAGACGTGAGGTCCGGGGTTCGAATCCCGGGTCGGACCAAAAATTGTTATTGGGATTTTTAGATTTCTAAGAGTTAGGAAGTTGGCGGTGTTACACCCCCTTGTGTTGGAGAGAACGTTAAGCTGTCGGTCCGCCTAATTTCTCTCCGGTCGTGTCGGACTGTGTCCCATCGGAATATGAGAGTGAGGGGAGGCTTGTGTTTGCGCGCACACTTGTGCACTATAATATGTCCTATGTAGATGGCACGTCTATATAGCCGCCGCCGCCGCCGTAGCCGAAACCGGGTAGGAGACGACATTATTTATTTAAGATATTTTAATTTTGTACTGACTCATGTTTTGATTGTTTAAGGAAAATAATACAAACTTTTTTTTGTTAACGCAGGAATACATTTACGTTTGATATCTAGGAACCCAGGTAGCCCTATGTCTGACTCGACACTTGGAAGTGCAATACCGATTAAACCCCTGCAAGAAGGCTCCTCGTCGGTCTCTATAATTGGAAGGCCCGGATCTACAAGCAACAGGATCCCGCCAGCGTTAGTCTGGCCTCGGCGAAATGGACAGACTTCTTGACCCCTTGACCCCCAAGGTGGCAGCATCTTCGGAGTGGTCTACAATTATTAGAGTATATAAACCCGAGATCCCGGAAACCCGGGATTAAGTAATCTCGACCCGTTTACAGTCCCGAAATTTTCGGGATTAAATTCCTTGAACCCCGAGGTTTTCGGGAACAATAAATTAATAAAAAATGCGCTTTTTCGTCTATTGCATATGCAATCTAATACCTATATTAAAAAATCTAATAAATCAAAATGTGCAACAACTTAAGAAGTAGACTCCGTGATGTCACATTGGAGACATTATTATTTCCTCGTTCATACTTTTACAATTTAAACAAATCTAAAGTATAGAAACTTAATGTTATTATTACGAGAAATAAGTCAAACTAATTACTATAATTATCATTATTATAGAGATGACTGATTAATGACTGACAAGTATTAAAGAAATGTTATAGGTTTAGCAAATGAGACTAACAGATTTAGAATTAAAAGTGAAACTAATTATAACTTAAATACCAAGTACCTAATAAACACAGAATAAGTAAAATTATTTACTAACCTTGTGTTATACATGTTGATTTTATATATTTTAATTAGTTTGATTCTTGTTTAGAAGAGAAAATTTTTGTTTAGATTTTTTTCAATTTCTTAAGTTTGAATAAAAATAAATGTTGATTTTTGGATATTTTCGCATTTTTTGTATTCTAGCCCCAAATGCTGGAACTGTCCCGGGGTCCCAGGCTTGTATGTTTCTAGTTCCGGAAGCTCGGGATTGGAAAGAAAGGCTCGGGATTATATCCCCCAACTACAATACAACTTAGGTAGTCTGCACTATATAATTCTATACAGGCCTTCCTGTAATCGATTTATTAGTCGATCAAGGATATTTCGGAGTATATAAGAAGACCAAACTTTATAAGTATTTTTTAACTTTATTTTCTTTTTTGTTAGACTTATTTATTTTTTTTTAATATTTTACTATTTTAGAAAAATAATTATAACGGTCAAAGCGTTTATTGTGTAATATTTTTGTGGCTTTCTTTTTCTTGATAAAGTCCGTCTCGCACTCTATTTAAAGTCAAAATTTTGAAAATATGAAGTAATATCCGTACTAAATACAAAAAAGACTTAATTTTTGTTTTCCATTTTCCTTTTTGTTAGTTTAGAAAAAAAAATATTCGACGTTGAAAAAGCGAAAACATTATGTTATCTTATATTTATTCAAAATAAATTTTAACTATTCCAGCTGCAATTGCGTATTCATCATAATCATCCGTCGCGCGTCCGAACGTCCACAAATAGATCGACGTTATTGAAATCAAACAGTCGTCTTCGATACGCACCGCAGTAATGTTCTCGTTAAAAACAAGATAAACAAACAGATATAAGACTTCGGAAAATCCGCAGCGTATCATGAACAAGTCCTGAGCTAACATTCTAATCTCGTGTGTTCTACCTCCTATGGTATAAATAAGATAGCAACAAATTGTATTTCGTTAATGATGAGTGGTCCCGGCAAGGCGAGCCTTTCGAGTTGTGATAGTGATAAGCAGGAGCTGGTGCCGCCCGAGGGAGGATGGGGGTACGTGGTGTGCATCGGGCTGTCTGTCATATTTGTAAGTATTTTTTTCTGTACACAATTTTCACGAAAAATTAATTATCAAATTTTGCCGTTAGTACCGCTACTGTCAATCAATTATTTACTAATTTAGAGACTGGCGTTTGTTAGACATTTTGAAGTTACTTCACGGGTTTTATCACGATATATTATATATCTTATTAAAACCCTTAAAAACCCTACAAAATCATTTACTACTTACTATATTTTTATCTTATAATTTCGAAGAAAATAAAGTTTAAAAGATAGGAATATAGGTTAATATGCACTAAATAGGTACGGTTATTTTGAAACGTATATTCGTAGTAGTAAAATTATTTTTACGGATTCTGTTCCGGGCCATTTACTTTCCGGACGTTTAGGATATTTTGATAAAGCCTTTTACGGTGGCTGCCGTCGTAAAGTAAAAATAAAAATATATTTCGGAAACTGGATAATTTAAACAAATAAAGCGCTGGTCTAAAAATAAAAAATAAATCTAAAAATAAAAAAAGAACCATTACTTGTACTTAAAAGTACGTAATTTAAATAAATACACGAAAAAAAATACACGCATAATTAAAAAGATAATCATTTTCACCTAAAATTTCTTCGTTTTAGTTCAAGCAAAAGTGATTTCTTACAAATTAGGATACTTTTAACTTCTAAATCTAAACTTTGGAGCTTAGATTTTTTACAACAATTTTGAGGTGAGTTATACTTTTATATTTTTCTGTAAATAGATTTGAGAAAATTGTAAAACAAAGTGTAGAGTATGCATTTAATTTTCTAATTTGTACAATTTGAATTATAAAACAAACAGTAATAAATGGTTCTAAGAGAATGTGCATCCAATGTGCACATTATTTTTATAAGTTATTAAAAAATAAAGTAGAAATGTATGGTCATCTATCATTGTCATATGATAGATTTTCGAAACACTTTGTACGAGTTAGTGTTTCGAAAATAGTAACAAAAGAAAGCACGGATTGGAATAAAATTTTCCTCAGATTTCAATTCAGAACAACTCAAAATAAAATAAAATATTTTTTTAGAAAAATATTTTAGCCAGTAAAATGGGTTAGTCAAGTAGGTAATACCGCGAGACACAGCTAATAAATGAATAAATTGATAAGTTTCTCAATGGACCAACATTATAAAACATATGATACGATTTTATCTTTACTTAGACGAAACATTTTGTTTAACTTGTTATTTGAGAAACTTGTCGCGCACTTATCTAAATAAAATGTAGCCAATTATAATTATATAAATTATCCCGGAAAAACACCGTAACACGAGATTTTTATATCTTAAGATCGTTTAACTCATCTCTTGTCAAATATTTTAAAAAGTTATCTTAGATAAGTGTTGTTGTCAAACGTCGTTGTGAATAACATTTCGTATACACACAGTTATCTGTAGTTCCCATAGAGATACATATAAAGAAATAATTATTTTTTGATATCTATGCATATGGTAGTCCGTATGAACTCAATTTATTTTTTGACGCCAGATTAATAAGCAAGTTAACACTCGTAGCCAATGATTGACATCCTTTACTAAATACTGATGAATTGGTTAAGTTGGCGTTCAGGTGGTGGATGTAATTATTTAGTTGTGTCGATTAATGCAAAAAATGCTTGCTCTTGCTGTTATATATGTATATATTAAGTATATTTCGTATTCGATTTGATGATTTTTATAACTGGGCCCCAAGCAGAGGGAAGAAGCCATATTTTCTATTGAAGTTTAATGTTTATTATTTTTAATGACCTCTTGGATCATCCTCGACTCCTACAGTCGGTGTTCTGTGGTGACGATTTGAACTTTGTAAAACCTAATGTTAGGCCGAGAGCTGGCTTCAGTTTGTTCACCGGCAGATATTGTTACACGACAATGTTTAATATCCGCTAAATGTTCTATTACGCGAGTGTTAATCGATTTTTTAGTTTGTCCTATATAATATAGTCCACAGTCACAGTCAACCCTGTATATTCCAGGATCTTGTAGAGGGATATGTCTAACTAATGGTAAAAACTGACTAACCTTTTTTGGCGGCTTACAATAAGTTTTTATCGAAGCTCGTTTAAGAACGCAGCCAATTTTATCAGTGACCCCTTTTATGTATGGTAGTTTTGCAGATAAGCTCTCAACAGAGGGCCCAAGAGGCCAGTTACCGTGACCTATGGCGCTCTATGGCAGGGGCCTGTGTCCAGCAGTGGGCATCCAGCTGACGATGATGATAGCTAAGCATGTATTACTTTCAATGACCCGCAACAAATAGAACCACGTGCTGTTTAAAAGCAATCAATATTTCGAGTGCGATCACACTGGAAAATGTTGTTATATAATAACAAATTATGTTCACATTTGAACTTACTTCCTTAATTATCATATCATCAGCCATTTCCCTTTACAACAGGACCATCCTTTGCAAGTGCTTAGTAAAGCAAGAGCGCCTACAAAAAAAACCTGTGTGTCAAGGAATCACGATGCACTAAGTACTACGACACTCATGTTTCATGCGGTTAGTGGTAGTTATCTTAGGACGCGACAACCGGCGATTTTACGATTGTATTGTACGATTTTGCGACTCTAATGCGACCGGTCGCTGTAGAGTCGTGCGACTGTATCGATGCAGTATCGTGATCTTGCTACTGCATTTACACGTCAAGTGACATTAATTGATATATAGCGTCAAAATCGCCGGTTGTCGCGTCTTAAAGTCTTGAGTGTGCTGGGGCACTTAAAACGCAAAGCGCAAAAAGATTTCAATCTTGATGGCAATATAATATTTAATTTGAATTGCATTTTGAATGCAAAAACATTGCACAAAATAATTACTGCTCTAATTTTCTTAGGACTTGTAAAAGTCGTGCTAATGTCTATGGTAGTAGACACTAGCCAACAATTTTTGATCAAGTAAGTCTGTCACCTTTATAAAATAAAGTAGAATTTTCGTTGACATCTTAATTTAGTTTAAATCAATACCAAAACAAACAACCAATTGGGTTATTGAATTATTTTTTTTTTCGCCGTTAATGGAAAGATCATATATTAGTTATATAACAAAACTATTTTTATTTTTTTTATATTCGTTATAATTAAAAAGTTATTTTTAATTAAAAATATATTTTTTAATTCAGTACCGAAAACACGCCGACAATTCTCGAACGATACTCGAGCGTATGTGACGTCACAATGTCAATTCCTATTCATTATTACATACAACTGATACATTGTTTACATTTGTAATTGATCAAATCTAGTTATTATTGTTATTCTATTGGTTAATTTACTAGAAATGTCGAATCTCAAAAGCTATCGAGCTTGTTTCGAACCATTGTGTAAAAATACAACAAAAAATATGTACGGCACACCTTTGGCCGTACGTGGCACAGTGGTCTGTAGATGACGTTTCAATAGGTGTAGGTGTGCACGTACTAAATAAAACACGGTTCTTGAAAACAGTAACACTGAGGGGCGATAGAGGGCGGAACTACCGGGTGAGATCACCGGTTGACCCGGTGAAGGCCTAGCAGATGGCGACCAGCGACCTAGGTGCGATATGCTCTCACGCTAGGGTTAGACTGCTTCACGACCGGGCGACTGGAAGAATGGTATCATTTAAAAATAGAGGGGGGTAGCTGCATAGCAGTAATATAAAAGATGGTGACAGAGCGAGTTTGATTAAATAAACTCGCACGTCTGGGGGAACAAACAGCAGGATCGCCGATGTACACGGACACTACTATTATAGTAGTGTAGTGACAAGGGCGATATCCCGGCGTTGTTGTGAGCTAAAAGGGAGCCCAATTGGAGGCGCCGAGTAACAGCGGGGAGGTGATTAGCTCCTGTAAGAAGAGGAGGATGTTTGGAAGTGCGCGTGATAGCGCGGTAAGTAGCGGGCAACCGCTACTAACAGCAGATATACCATTGCTGAGGATGCGGCCGGCCTGGGACCACAATCAGTGGCCGGCGTGAGAAGGGCGTGGGGCGCGGCGTCGGGGGCGCGTGGGGGCGGCTTCGCTGTCTTGGTGGCTGCCGCATGCTGCGGTGGTCGCTGCTGGCGGCGGCTGGCGGCGTGCCAGGCGGGCGGCGGGCTGGTTGTGCAGCGGGAATGGCGGCCTGCACATTGGGCGCGACCGGCGCTGGGGTCGGCGGGTCGGTCTCCATAAGGTCATCCGTGTCGGTGACCGGCGTAGATATTTGAGGGGCCCCCTTGGCCCTCCATTTGCGTTTCCTCCGCGGCTATACCGAGTATCTTTTTTTAAGAAATCGGTGATCATAAATATATCCACACTAAGTATATTATCAGAATTTGCTTTTATAAATCCTTTGTCACACATAATTGATTAATTTTTTTTAACAATTATGTTTTCAGCACTTTATTTCGAAAGTTTTTACGTAAAATACATACAGAAGCTACAGATAGTCAATACTACTCTGAAAACATTTAACATTATGACGTCACAAACGAGCAATCAATCACGGCACGTTTAGAATCTCGTGATTATTTTTTAAATCTTATCAACTTTTAATCACTTATTGTTATCAAAAAATATAACTTTTTAAATTTTTTTTCATTAAGTATCACAATTATTTATAATAAAGTTTTAAATTATAATTAAAAAATCGGTAATTATTTTTTTTTCAATAACCCAATTGTTATGATGGTACCAATCTACACAGGAATGTCAAAGATACGACCTGCGAGCCATACCAATACGGCCCTTTGCCCGCATCCAGCCTTCAGCCAATATAACAGAAAAAAAATCCTATCAATGACCTTTTTTTTTAGTTGAACCTGGCCTGACTACGTATTCAAAACCTAGTATATGGCTCTCTGTAATATTTAGTTTGACACCTCTGATCTACACATAACAAATGAATGAAAAGTTTTGTTCGAGCAAGATAAGCTGTAGATATATTCTCTAATATTAGTGGACTGACGACTTGGTTAAGGAGGTGGGCAGCTGCTGGATGCAAGTGACTCGTGGCCTTTGGCGCTGTTTGGGAGAGGCCTGTGTCCAGCAGTCGACGTCCTCCGGCTGATGATGAGCGATTTTTTTTTTTCATGGTAGCTGAATGTACCTATTGATAACAAGCAAGCATGCCTTGCTTGCATGCTTATCTCTCTATCTTATCTCTCTATTATCTCTATCTTAATCTCAGGATCTAGTCCGATATAAATAATTGTTTCTATGTTAGATAGCAATTTGTCGGCTGTAGGATGTATGTATACTTACAATCTCTCTACAGCGATAAATACACTAATTTTAGGCCACTTAATAGCGCGGCTCGCCGACATTTTACTAGCGGCCCACGAATTTTTTTAAATAACAAAATTATATTGGGCTTCAAATGTTAATATCACAAGCATAGACTTAGAGTGTACAAGGTGCACAATGTCAGAACAAAGGCGAGACAAAAAAATATTTGAAAAATGTCAGAATGACTACAAAAACACTTACATGTCCTTGTCATCAATATGTAATCGGGTCGCTATGGCCTCTTACTCGCGTAAAATAATTGTCTCATATGTACTTTATCTACTGTCTCTTTTCTTTTCCCATGATTGGAACTTAATTTGAATGTCTCGCTCTCACGCTTTGTACATTTTTCACGTAGTGAAAACAATTCTAAATCTATTATCACAAATGTGGCCGCCTTTTAGCCCTTGGCTGGTTGGTTGTCGACCGCTTGCCTATACCTATTGTTACAAAAAAAAAGATTTATTTTAAGCAAGGGTTCGCTACAGTCTTAACCGCGAAAGTTACACTGGATAATGGACACAGAAAAAAAAGTGTGTCTATTAGACCACACAACTGAAGTAAAACCTAATTATTGATTTATTACACAAATTGTGAACTTGAGCAATGACAAAATATGTAAAGAAAGAAAGAAAGAAAGAAAATTTCTTCTTTCTTTCTTTCTTTCTTTAACAAAATATGTCATATGATATTTATTTTATAAATACAAAAAAGTTTCACTTGACGAGTTTGAATTTTGAATTCAAATGATTTTTGTAACGCTCTCGCTAGCTTACTCCTCATGTCGAGCGCGCGTATAGAAGTTTTACTTCAAAAATGTTTTTTATTATATCAAGTTGGCACTTTATACAATTTAAAACTGGCACGGCAAATGACGGAACATATTACGTGACATTAAAAAATATAATAAGTAAAGCACTTAATGTTTTTTACTCCTCACACTTTGTGATTTCGTAACAACTTATCGTGCTCTATGCCATTAATTAACATTACTTTAAAACTGTGTCAATATAATATCATTATTATCACTTTGAGTTTGTTAAGAAATTACATGGTAAACATCATCATTTTTTACATATGATAAGAGAAAACATGCAATCTGAAGAACAGTTTGTGATGAAAATAAAAATGTTTTTATTCAAAATAGAATCGTACAAATTACTTTTTGAACGTCAACAATTATAACTACCATCGTTACAACCGTAGCCCTGTCCTGAGAAGAACCGGCGAAACCATCTCAGTGGACCTCATGATTGGCGACTCTCATAAATATGACTTGTTGTCCTGCTTCTCTCCGAAGCGCCACCGGAAAACTACAAACCATACGTAACCTGACAGCATATTTGTAAGCTTTAAGGCGATATGTTGTGAGCAAGAATAATCTCCCCGGTAGTATAGGATCATTTCGGTTGTAATGCAGCACAGCACTACCTATTGCACAAGTCCTTACGGTACTTAGCACGGGGCTAGGCTAACGTGGTGTGTAAAGTTCACAGATATTTATTTATTATTATTATTATTATTTATTATTGCTACACAAATTTTGTGATAGCAGTGCTAGGATTGCTCTCAGTATTATCATATAGGCTCCAATGCTCAATTTATGTCTCGGCTCGGTTATGAAATCGTAAATCTATAATTTTGCTTACAAAAATCGCAAATCACACAAGCTACTTATAAAATTTGATAACCTTACATATTTTGCGCTTGTATGCTTTTTCTTTATTTGTTAGATCACTTATAATAAACTAGCCGAACCCTGCGCGCGTTGCTACGCCACCAACAGATAAATCAGCGTGAACTGTCACGGTAATATATGAAGTTAATGGGAATTACAAAAGCATCATCTGTCAAAAATTGGTCGTACCAAATTAGAAATCTTCGTGGGCTCATGTATAACAACTTTGCTAAAGATCATCACATAATCAAATGCAAAAATTAGTAAGAGGTAGTGCCACGCTGTATGCTTGCATGCAGCCGAATTGGGCCGGCACGACCGGGGAGGTACCTCTCGCTTACACGAGACCGGCGTGAAGTGACAGCTGTGCTGTCGCGTTTCGTGCGGTGTGTAAGTAGCCGGTGGCCCATGGAGGTGGGAGGAGAAAGGGGGGCAGCGCATCTGTATAGTCTCTATGCAGATGTCTATGGGCGTCGGTAGTCATGAAAATGGCTACAACTGCTCGTTTGCCCCCCTATACCAAAAAAAAAAAAAAAAAAAAAAAATGCATAGTTTACGATCCTATAAAATGCATACAGACGAACATTAATTTTTATATATCGTTTACCAACTTTCGAAAGTTTCCTATTATCTAGACTACCTTTATATTTTCTGGCTACTTCTCACCAATTTCATCACCTCTTGGCCAAATTTCATGATTCTAGGTCACCGGGTTTTCTTGATCGACGTCTAGACTACTAAGTAGGTAATCCTTTATCCTCTTCTTTTTTTAACCAGAAACCTAAGAATATTCATTTGATTGTCAAAGTTTCGCAAGACGTAGAGAACTCAGACACCAGCTTATATTATACTAGCTTTTCCCCGCGGTTTCGCTCGAGCTGAAGTCCTTCAATAAAAGTTAATTAACATTCAAATAGATCTGCCACATACTTTTTTGATCCTTCTAAATATTTTTTTATAAAAAGTATCCTATGTTATTTCTAATACGTCTAGGAATATGTGTACAAAGTTTCATGATGATCGGTTGAGTGGTTTTGGCATGAAAGCGAAACAAACTAACATTCACATAATATTAGATATATAAACTACTACAAATATTGTTATGGAATATAAGGGCGGTCACAAAACGACTTCGTAAGTAAATTATTTTAGATACCCGTTACGTATTCCGCGAGCTCGTGGGTCCACACGACTTTTGGCGAGTTTTGGACATGAATTATGTACCACCGATATATTAGTATGACTAAAACTTGAACTTATGAGTACAGCATTTGACTTATAGTATTCGAACAACATGTTACCATAGGCCCGTGACGAGAAACTACCAAAACTCTATAACAAACACACGTCATGTCGAATTAGCGGCACCGCTCGCTTGGCATTCAGTTCGTGTCAGTCTTTGTGTGTCATTTACAGTTCCCATAATTTTGTCGGGAATTTTCTCGACATATTAATAAAGTTTACATCAAAATCCGTTGAGCCGTTTTGCGTGATGCGGCGCATAAAAAAACAGGCAGACAAAAAATCTAAAAACTGTTCTGTTACGAATTTTAATTGTCCTCAAACATTTTTTTAAAATCTTATATGTAGGACGTAGGTATTACTTTTGACTCTATTTAGCTTTATTAGGTATATGTTCAAACTTCACCCGAATCCGTTTTGTACCTATTCTGTGAAACAATAACAAACACACACAAACTTTCTTATTTACATTAATAGCGTTTGGTAAGATGTGTTTACAGGAAGAAATTCTTCCGATTAGAATTAACTATTTAGAATAAATTAATTTAATTGAGGTTACGACGTATTAAAATATATAAACAAGCACATTACCAAAGCTCCAACGGTTGTTATGTTTTTATAATTTGTTGTTATTTTGCACTAAGATAAGAATTTTTCCACCAAAACTATGTCAAAGGAACGACTAGTGTTATTATTATATTATAACGATTGGAGGCATATTATGTTGTTAAGTTATAATAAAAAAGTTAATTAATTAATTAATTAACTACTTAATTAATTAATTATTAATTGTCAATGTTGATCTGATCCTTGATGGCGATGTGAATATTGTTCGTTACTCGCGGTTTTTGAGACTTCGGAGACCCAACGTGGAAGATTTACAATAATTCTGGTTTTGTAATGGTTGGTAGTAAGTGGTAGTAAGTGACCATGAATACCCACAGTATTCATGGTCACTTAATAAAAGATTATTTCCTTTACCGACTGCTCGTTGGTCCTCTGATAAAAAATATAATTAAAAGAGTATAGAATTGCAGTCTCGTTGGTCATACACCCAAATTAACACATGTTTATTTTGTGAAGCCCTAAGTAATCAAGTCAAACTTAGACCAGCCCTGATTAAGTTAATCGATTCAAATAATTATAATAAGTTCATATATAAATAGAAATGATTTTGTTAATCTGTTGATTACATTTTAATGATACTAAATTTATAAAGCCCTGATTAAATCTGTTGATTACATTAATGAGGAATCATTAATGTATTTTTAATTTTTATGTTAATCGTTCTTTCTTGAGTGTGTAGGTTAAGTAGGGAAAGGTGTATAGTTGTGTACTATCCTACTAACATTATAACGCGAAAGTTGAAAAAATGTTTGTTACTATTTCATCTGAAAACTACTGGATGGATTTCAATGAAACTTTACAATAATATCTCTACTTGAAATACACTATTGTAGGATGTAGTAACGGGTCGACAATTTGGCCACATAACATTACACGTTACCATGACAACATATGTTCCAATAATGACAACACGTCTGTCGGGTCAATTAGTTTTTAATTAAAGTTTTACAATTTCTATTTTTACTTCGCCCATATAAAATGTCACGTGGTTTGTTCCAGATCGCCGGCACGGCTCACCAACCGGTCTTCGGGTTTATATACAACGATTTCCTGGACGAGCTGGGCATCGGGACCGGTGCGGTGACAGTCGTCTACGGGGTTTTCCAAGTCACGCAGGCTGTTACAGGTCGAACTAGTTTCTCTACACACATAAAAACGGGATTAGGTTTTTACACGAGCAAATGTAGAGGAAAACTAATGCATTCCCGCATTATTGCATTTAATTTTCGTAAAACATTTTCCTGACTTACATTATCAGGAAAATATTTTACAAAAATTAAATACATGCTAGTAACATGATAATTGGATTAATGATATGAATTCACGCGAGTTGTATCTATGTAAAAATGCAGAGCAAAACTTTTATTATAAGGATATATTATAAAGATATATCCTAAAAGGCTATGTATCTAAATATTATCCTCTTCACGTCGTAGTCTTCATCTGTGACGGTCGTGGTTCCCTAGTTGTGCGAGTGGATCTTCTTCTGGAGAGAAATTCGTCATTTGTTACTGTCCGAGATAATAAATATGGAGAATTGTTAGTCAATTTTTATTATTAGAGTACTTGCATAATGCATATAAAAGGTTATTTTTAAAATCAGCAAGCTCTCAGACGTGGCTAGCATGTTTAACAACAATATTTATTATGCAAGTTTTCATAATTCCCTATTTCAAACTCAACTTCTCTTTATCTTTACTCAACTGTATTCTAAAAAAACCAGTTGGATAAAAATCTAAAGTCAATTGTGAATGAAGGTGATTAAATCTATTTTTAGACATTCAATAATATTTACAGTCTATAAATTGACCGGACCAAAATAATAGGTGCTATTTTAGTCTTATTTTCTTTTTATCTACTTTTAGACGCAAACTGTATAAATTATACAAATTTATTACGGCGGCTATTTCAAGTTGCCGCCGAAAATAACTTTAGTGGTTCTAATTTTAAAATGTATTTTTAGATATTGTAATTAAAGTTACTAAATTGTGGTACATGTTGCGAAAAAAAAACTAAAATACTTTTATGTTGTAGGGGGGCAAACGAGCAGTCGGATCTATTTTCCTGACTACCGACGCCCGCACAGAGGCTATACAGATGTGCTGCCCTCCTTTCTCCTCCCACCTACCACATATAATAAAGAAACCATTTACATCTTCATTACCATCTGCTCTTATCGATCCACTGCTGAACATAGGCACATTATTCATAGAGCAGTACCTACATATTTTTGATAAAGACCCGGGAAGATGTCGACGCGTCCTACTAATATTTATAGACCATTAGTTTTAATTTACAGGAAAGCAATTAGTAATATTTGGAAATATAAAGTATTGCTGTCATGTTTAGGAGTCCTAGTTATCATCTCAAAACATGGCAACAATGAAAGCAGCACGCACGAAAAAGTGTCACGTTCCGCGTGCAAGCGTTGGCGTTGGTGATCACTTTACATCAGATGACCCAACTGCTCGTTTGCCTCCTATGCTATAAAAAAAAAGCGCGCGGGTGTCACGATCAGCCTAAGAATTAAGGGCTTATCTACAAGGACACATCTAAATTTAGGATTCTGAATGTATCTAGAAACCTAATTTAGGAAATTGTAATCGCGTTTAACATGTAACGATCCTAAAAAGTACCCTAATTAGGAAGCAAGTTTGGTTTCTGACAAGCTGAATGATTTAGCATCCTAATTAGGACTACATTTAGTCAAGTGTAATTATCTCCTATTAGGTTTGTGACACATTTATCAAACTTCTACTCTATTGGCTGATGCGTACAATGAACACGTGAACTGTTTTCTAATACATTATTTTTTACATTTATAGGTTTGTTGTCTGTTATACCTATGTAAGTGTTGCTCTATTATCTATGGGCCACGGGAAATACAAACGTAACGTGACATCACAGCTGTCACTTTAAGGCTTAAAATTGTATAGAACTCGGCTCTGATGCAGCATGGCTCTAAACCTTACTATTCTCTACAATATTGTTATTTGAAACAATATAATATGTACCCACATATAAATGTTATAAATAAACTAGCTGCTCCCCGCGGTTTCACCCGCGTTACTTTCGATCCCGTGGGAATGTCGGGATGAAAAATAGATGTTGGCCGATTCTCAGACCTACTCAATATGCTCACAAAATTTCATGAGAATCGGTCAAGCCGTTTCGGAGGAGTATGGCAACGAAAACTGTGACACGAGAATTTTATATATTAGATAGAAAATGAACTACTTATATGTTTGTTTTTAAGTTGTAATGAAATAAAGCGTTCGTCTTTTTCAGGTTTTTCAGCGAACATCGCTTTAAAGAAACTAACGCTCAGACAAGTCGGTCTCATTGGCGCGTTTATTTACACGCTGGCTTCGTTCCTGGCCATCTTCGTAGTATCGACCACACAACTCATAATAACTAACGGCTTTCTGCAGGGCCTGGGGATGGGCCTCCTAATTCCTACCTCGTATACTAGCTTCAACAGTTACTTCACAAGGAAAAAAGTGCTCTATCTGAGTCTGTGTAAGGCTTCGATTGGCATGATAACGATGGTGTATCCATTGTTCATTAAGTTTACAATGGTAGAGTATGGGTTTCGAGGAACCTTGGCGATACTCTGCGCGATCTCAGCTCACTGCATCTTTGGCGCCATCGTCTTGCAACCGGTTGAATGGCATATGGTCAAACAGTTTAAGTCAACCGAGAATATTGTATGTGAGTAATTATTCTATTATATTAAATGGATATGTATTTGAAATGTATTTAATATGGTGTTATTATGTACAAGTAATAAGTGTTGTGTATATGGGTCATTTTCAATGGCGCTTGCAATTTACATAATATTGAAAGTATTTGCATAATATAAAATAGGAAAATTAAATATAGCTATTTTTCAAAACCATGCAATATCATGAATAATCTTACCTACCATCACGTTGCACGAGGATGACAAATACCCCCTTACCTGAAACAAAAAAAATACCATTACTCAAAATATTAAAATAAAACCAAGTTTTGTTAATTATATCTAAATATTATATTTAATTTTTATTGTAATAAAATATACGTAACGAAAAAAGTGGAATTTGGCCTGGTCAATATTATATTATCTAGTAGTATTTTCTTATGCATGATATTTCGTATTTCGTCAAATACAATAAAGTATGCAAATATACCAATTTGAAATGCTTTTGACTTGAATTTGACTACATGCTTATTTTTATTTATTTACCTTCGTGTCTAGTATCTACGCTGTTTGGAGTTTTTTATTTGTAAATATTTGCTACTGGGTATTTCTTTTACTTTTAAGAAAACTATATTAAGATACGTGGGATGGCAAAAATATAAGCAGTAACATAGTATGAAATCGACGCTATCATTACGTTCCTGTAGCTCTATATTTACCGCGCTTACGTCTCTGACCTCTCTTGCACAACTTATACTTCAGATTCATGTGGAGTTATCTCCAGTGGTCTTTCGAACTCAAGAGCATTTTTTACTTAATGAGTAATCCTACTAATGTTATAAATGCGAAAGTTTGTATGTTTCTTTATTTGTTTGGTTGTTACTCCTTCACGCAGAACTTGCTGAACCGATTTTCATGAAATTTGGCACGCACATAGAGGGTAAAATTGGATTAACACAGGATAGTTTTTATGCCGAAAAATGTTCCTATGGGATGCCATGGGATGATTGTCTATATTCCAAGGGATCTAAATTTACGTGGTTGAAACCGCGGGGCGCAGCTAGTAAATAATAATCGTATACTAAAAAGCTTGATACTCTGATGATAACCTGCGAATGAAGCAATAAGACATTTATAGGATACATTATGTCGCCTTCTTTGTCCAATATCTCATAGAGTATGCGCTATATCTTATAACATGATCTGCACACATCTATGAAACAGGAGAAAGATACTCTATTTCCTCTTTATCATATTCTATTAGGGCGGAAGTACCTAATTTGCCATTTCCCAACCCCTATAATGATGGCTACCGTACTCGAAATTCGGTAAGGATTATATGAGCGACTAGGATTTGATTTGATCATATTAGGCTCTATTAGGATATATTATATAGACTCTATTAGGATAAATTGCGACAAAATCACGGAAACAGTCCCCTAAAACAATCAATTGAGGAATAATATTGCACTTTTAGAAGAAAACTACCTGTTTTCTAAAGTTAGTCTAAAGTTTGCTATTATGTTCCACCCTTTCCTCAAGTTGCCTAAAAACGCTACATTTTTTAATTTCATACATTTAACTTTCGAATGTTATAGTTATGTTATAGTAGTTAAATATATATATAATAGAATAGATCAAATCGAAGGACGCACGCTATAATAGTTCTATAAGTATAGGCAAAAGATTTTTTTGTGGGATGGCAAATTCTAAAAAAAACACTAATAAAAATATATTTACAGTGATTCCACCAACGCCTACCGACATTGAAGATATCAATAAATTGGATATTTTACTGCAAAACGGACACGTGGACAACGCGAAATCTGCTGAAGATCTGTTCACAAGGAACTGTCTACAAACTGCCCACAGGGAGTCAGGTCTACTGTCCCCAAAAATGACCTCGACGAGAAGACTGAGTATACCGATAGTGATGACGGGGAAGGACGATACTAGATTTAGTTCCAGTGATAATGTGTACATGGAGAACTTGTATAAAGCTGCATCGGTGACGAGTTTGGGCAACATTGGCGGTGTTGCCCTAGAACCTCTGCCGATAATCAAGAATAAAGAAGGGAAATGGTGAGATTCTATTTAAGTTACTATGCTAGTAATTAATACTGAAAAACATAAAAATATACTTTAATACATAGAGTGTCACTTAACAGAAAGCGACAGTTAAAACTTGTCGAGATTTTCAGATTGTAGCATCGAAATTCGACATCGAAATTTTCATATAAACAAACAAAAAATTCTCACTTTCTGACGCATTCAGCTGAAAACGTCGCAGCTCTTTCATATTCTACCGTCCTCTGTTACTTGTTGAATACTATTTTTCTATTCATTATAAGTGATATAGTTTTCCTATATAATAGTTATAACTAACTTCTGTAATAGTAAAATTCCGTTATTGGCTTTCACACATTCAAGTGTCATTTTATCAGTATTACTAATTAATTGGTCAACAACATCGTGCAATTACAAGTTTATTGACTGTCATGCTATTATTTGTTATGACGTTATATTCTCTATCTTGTATAACAAAGGTATACGCCGATTTTTATCCCAAAGGTCATGGGTGTGTGTTTTATGTGTATTTGAATGAGGTTTTGAAAAGTTTCAACTGTAGATGTGCAGAAAATAAATTGCCAACCTTTCATGTTGCGCTACTCAAAATCGCCTGTTTTCTTCATAGGTTATTTTTTTGGGTTGCGTTATATTTTTAAAGTTTTCATGCGCAAATTTCCTCAGTTAACTAGGTGAAAATTTCAAATAGCACTAGTTGTTTCGGGGCCTATTCAATGAAAACAAAGGATGAAATTGTCCTCTTCAATATTAGCATGGATATAATAATATACAAAAAGGGTGTTTATGAAAATATGTAAATTTCATTTCCTTTGTTTTATATTGTGTTATTCATGTTTATTAAACGACATAACACAATATTCTTCGACTTTCGGACATTAAAACGTAAAGTTGCCATTAATGATCACATTTTTGAGCTTGAATTATTTAATTACTGTGTGTTGCTCATAACGCACGCATCTATGACTGCGATAGCACTTTAGTTTCCATAAATATCTAAGATAAATAATCACTCATTATACCTTAAAAATATTATTTATATGGCAAATTATATGTATACATTTAATATTTAATAGAAACCATATTTCAATAATTTTAATCTTCTTAGAATGTATGTTAAGGTCCTAAATTCCTTAACGCATTGAATATATAACTTTTGACATTACCTATGTACTTAGAAATGGATCTACTAGCATTCAGTCAGTAATTACTTTAGGACTGAAATATATATCCTAATATTCCGAAAGCAACACCTATGCGGTATCTAGTTTTAGTAACAGGTAATGCTATTACATGACCAGGAAGATACCTCTCGCTCACCTAATGCCGCCGCAAAATGACAGGTTCGCTGCGGCCTTTCCTGCAATAGAGAAAGTGCACGAAACATAGATGCAGGACTTTCGCGACCCTAGTGATCATTTTAGGAATTAAGTGCTTGCAAAACACTAAGAAAAAGACAATGACAAGTTGACATACGTCATATCATACCTAAAAACGAAAATTTGCTACCATTCGTCTCACATTTCAGCCACTAGTTAGCGTGGCAGTCTAGAACCTTATTCCCTATATTCGATTTTCCGATGATCAAGGAGGAGAACAGCATGAATAAGCATTATATGCACATCTACTGGAGTCGTAGTTTACTAAACGCTCCAACTGCTTGTACGCTTATTTATTCCATACAGAATATAATAATAAATAAAAAAATGACATATTAAAAATATTAAATAAAAGATACAACTATAAGAAACTTTTTTCCAAGAAACATGAAATATATTAATGTCAACATGACCGAGGTTGAATGATCAGCAAAACACAAAGTTACACAGATAGCACACACGTGGCGGACTGATACGGGTACAGTAGTTGCATTGATATCAATATATTTTGGGACTTGTAGGTCATAACCATCAAACGGAGTTAATAATAAACGGAGTTATACAAAAAGTAATGAGTTTATCAGTGTGTAATAATTCTGTATCATTTCTATAGTCGCGTCATTGTTCGGTAGCATCGTAATCACCACCTATTTTCAATATGACAGTATCTAAATGACGTGTCTTAAAATGCGGTAGATGAACTTAGAAAGCAAAAATCAAAGTATCACTCAAATAGTACCCAAGATTTTATTTCGAAAATTAGATTGTAATTCTTATTATCGCGGTACTTAATGCTTTGAACATAATATACAGCTGATTTGCATCGAGATTACAGAAGGTGATATGCGCAACTAAAGTTTGCTACTCGACTAACGGCCACATTCAATATGTATCAATAGAAATAAATAAGCTACTAGACTTACAATTTTGACATTTATATTTTTAATATACTATCTGTATCTATCTATACATAGGTATAATAAAACAGTAAAATTCGTGTGTCTGTACATTGAATATATTTACGAAAAACTAATAGGGGGCGATATTAAAATAGTATTAGAACACTTTCAATGTTTTTTAATTTTTTTGTCTGTCTGTTGGTCTCTGCCTGTCGAAACTACTCGACGGATTGGAATGAAATTTTTCATGGTGTATAGATACTAAGGCTGGTCAACTTCAACTACTCCATGCGAACGAAGTCGCAGGCACCAGCTAGTTTTACAATATTATATTGATTTTGGCAAATTTTAGTATAAGGTTCATACCATAGATTATACTTTATCAAAGAGTTCATACAAAATATGTTGAATGGCTGCCTCTAGTAAACAAATCCGTCGGTAGATGGAATTAAAAAAGGCCGTTGTTTTCCTATTCGAGTAGTCAAGCGATAATCGAAGTCTGTTGAACGCCATGGTTTATTTAAGGCTTTAAAATTAGATATTACCTACTGTGTTACACACATGTCCAATATAAACGTAAGTCTTTTTAATAATATATACCTGTGTTCAAATTATTTTTGTCTTAATTTCAGGCAAACAGTAGCTGAGTTCTTAGATCTGACGCTCCTCAAAGATTCAATCTACGTAAATATAATTGTTGGTATGTCACTCGCCTTCTTCGCGGATCTCACATTCTTCACTTTGGAACCGCTGTTCCTAGATAAGAATCATCTAAGTAAGGTAAGAAGGCCTCTTTATTTAAGATATGTCGTGTGCCAGAAATTGTCGTAACGTATTAAATTTTACTTAGCAGATTTTAGTGCTGTTAATATGTTTTTGTGGAACATATTTGTTATTGTTGTTTATTATGGATTCGAACCTTCGTTCTTATACAATTTTGTTTGCGAACGCCGCATTCTTGTACTAAAAATATGATTTCTACGTTTTGTGATTAATTTCAACAACCAAACGCATGAACAAATTAAACAAGCCGATTTTATATATAGTACAGGGTGACAAATGAGCAGTCGGATTCTTTTGATGATAACCAATGAATTATACAAGTTACGTCTCTTTCCTTCCTTTCGTTTGTTGACGTATTAGTTTTATTAGGTGGAAATTTAGAGCGTTTTCATTTATAGGCGTTTTTGTTGCGCAACTGTAGCGATTTGAAGACTCGTATCCATACTTATATAAAATTTCGCAGCAGCGAAGCACGACTGTAGCGTCGCGTGACTTGCAGTAGCATGTACGAATTACGTGCATATACGACGACGCTTAGTCGCGTGCGATCAGGCGGCGATGATGGCGTCGAAGAGTTAAACACAAGGAGCAGACGTAGCGATGTGTCTCCTTTGGAATCCATATTGGAAATGAGCTATTCACCCCAAGTTTAACGTTGCAATGTGCAATTCGCTGTTCAGTGCTCCAGTCGCACGACAGAAACGCAACGCACGAAAAATATGTAAAAACGATCTAAAACCTCCGAACGTAGCGTATTAAAATATAAATTCTGTGCGGTCACATCATCATATACAATGACATATTGTATAATACACATGAATCCAGTGATTTTACGTCGGATCCCAACCTTCGATCTTAAACAAATTTATTTGGGAATTTCCCTGAGGAATGCAACCCCGATCCCAAAATGTCAACCATCTATCCGCAATCTAACCTAAATTATAATTTCGACGTGTATTATTTTATCATCACCATCATCATCATCATTAGCGCCTGATGTACACTGCTCTACATAAGCCTTTCCCATAGAGCGATCTCTGTGTTATTTTAATACTTATTAAATTTTAGTATTTAATTGTATTTACACTAGGTACGCCTTGTGGTTATATCCTCCAAATATGGTAGATATTTGACGGAAATAAGCACAAATCTTAAGGCCATAAACATTTATTTTTATAAAAAATATTTTAATAATACAAAGTAATAATAAAACTTTTTATTTACAAAACACAAAATATACTTAACTATTATAATCTGTGCCCAATTTCAAACTATTAGCGTGAAATAATAAGAAACAAACTTTAACTTAGTAATGTAATCAGATCTAGTGTCGAGACTTATATCTGGGTAACTTTAATCCGGCCTAAAAAGATTCTCAGATATGAATGAAACTGCATCAAACTTAAAATATAGGCTTCATCTAGACCGATGACCGCGAAATATTATTTATGTCCAAAGTCCAATCGGTCGACTTTACTGACAGTTTCAGAAATTAAAATAAGGAATATAATTTACGAACTATTTTATTCACATACAAAAAATATTATAACCGCAATAGTTTTAGAGAAGTCTAACAAACTCGTGTCACGAGATTTTATTCACAAGATGTGGAGTGGACGTAGTTTTACGTACACACGTTATTTTCCTTAACCGTTGTACCTAGAGGCAATGATTTAATGAACCCAACACCGTGCGAGCTGCTTGAGGCCAATAGGAAATAAGTAATTCGTTGGAATTTCATAGATAACACAAGATTAGTTTCTCGGATATTGGTCTCTTAATTATAAAGATGATTGTACTATGCATACAAACAGCATTCAGTTGTGGGATAATATGTAGGTAGATCTCAATTCTAACTATAAAAAATCTGTTTTGATAGATTTTATTTACAACATCATTTTTTTATGTTCCTTAAAACTTTCTCGATATTACCAACGATTGCTATTTAAGAGATTTTTTTTATAATAACGTAGTTCTTACATTTTTACGGATACGGATCTCTTGGATACTCACCATGTTAAGTCGATTCCATTCTTCTCATAACAAAAAAATGCTAATTACATTAAAAGAACTTTGACAGGTTTAATCGCTTATTTTACAAGCCCAGCGTTTTAGAAGCTTTATTGTAACCATAGTTACGAATGGTTGCTGTAATACTTCAGCAACGGGCTTGTAAAATACCGAAGTAAACCGCGGTAAAGCCCGTTTAAGTTATTTTATTGTAAAGTGTAACATTTGCATTAACTTAAGACATCATTAGAGAAGGCTAACTTCATACAAAGCGATAGCAAGCGTAATTACGCTCCGTGTATGACGCCTGCATTTCGCGTGCATTTGTTTTGTGTTATCTCGTACTTATTAATCTTGTATGAAAACCGGTTGTACGATTTTTTCATCCGATCATTTGTCTAATAAGTCATCGGTGTTTCAAGTAGCGTAAGAATTAATGTATGCAGTTGAGACATAACCTACAAACTAAAGGGTTTGTTTAACGCCCTAGGCGATATTCTTATTTTATATTATACTAGCTGAGCCCCGCGGACCCTCATAATTTTCGATCCCGTGGAAAATAGAAAATCATCCCATGGCATACCGTAGAAACATTTTTTCGGGATAAAAACTAACCTAAATGTTAATCCAAGTTACTCTCTATGTGTGTGCCAAATTTCATGAAAATCGGTTCCACAGTTTCTTCGTGAAGGAGTAACAAACAAATAAACAAATATACAAACTTTCGCATTTATAATATTAGCAGGATTGAAAGCGATAAAGTGATACCCGTAAAGTTTATTTTACTATATAGCCCTTTGGTTTGATATGACAGTGACATAAAAACAAGTTTCCTGTGCTTTTTGTATTATACACACAAGTAAATAAAAAATAATTTTAATATGACCTGCAAAGTGATTCTAAATATAAAATAATGTCTCAATGAAAGTTTATTAAAATATTGCCAATTTTAAAAAATAGTAGAAATTTTAACCGAGAAAAATACTTTCATCCTCAAAGAAATAAAATTATTATTTGTGATAATTTTTTTCGAGACACAGTTAGTTTTATATAAATAAGAATCTTGTTGTAATATCATTTCGCAAATAATTGCTCAGTGTACCCAAGCTATTTATAGGTCCACAAAAGACGTGAGCATGATCCAAATTAAGTTTTATGAGACAAAAAGATGGAGAGTCTTTGCATATAAAACGGCTGTCGTCAAACGAATTATAATTTGAAATTTCGATTATATAACTTGTACTTGAAAGGTTCGACGGAATATAAAACTAGTTAAAAGCAAGGAATGTGACCATGGCTGCGAGTGACGAAATATGATGCAATATTCGCATCTCCTGCAATATAAACAAGAACAATAACAAAATCAATAACAACAACTTATCAGGACTTCCCTAACGAAGTAGACAGAGAGAATCCTACAAACTTATAATTAGGTATATTATGAGCGTAAGTTGATACAGATGCGTTGCCCTACTTCCTACTCCTCCCTCCATGGGCCACCGGCCCATGTGTAGACAGGATAGAGATACGCCCCATCACTGAAAGCTCCATACCTACTCTTACAGACTGCACAAGCGGAATAGCTTAGCCACAATTTCACGCTGGTGATGTTACCGAGAGATGTTTCCCTGGTCGTGCTCTTACAAGGGCGAACGACTACTTACACATCGCACAAAACGCGTCAGCATAGCTGTCACTTTACGCGGTCTCGTGTAAGCGAAGTACCTAACTCCCCGGTCATGCCAGCAATTCGCCTACATGCATGCATATAACATAGCACTACTTCATAGTAAAACATTTATTTTTCAGCCCGAAATTGCAAATATAATAGCGATAGGAGGTGCTATGGACATGGCGGCCCGACTGATACTAGCCATCTCCGGTCAGTTCTTCCGAATGAGGAGCAGGCACATGTTCTACGCGGGCTCGCTGTTCGCCGCCATATTTAGATTAGGTAAGTTATGGTCGCCGCAAACTTATCAACTCGGAAAGAGATCATAAACGCCTCGCCTAGAAAAGCAAAGTTCCCATTAGTGTGCGTTGCAGTATGAAGTTTCATACAAAGAATACTGACCGGTTCGAGGTGATACGGTTACGATCCTTTTCCGACTAGTCTAGTAGACTAGAACATTAATCAAGCAGGTTTTTGTAATCCTGTGGCTACGGAAGTTTATACATTCATACAAACCAATGTTGCGCAAAGGTTTTTCTTATAGAATAAGGAGGCAAACGACCAATCAGAGCCATTTTCAGACCACCGACGCCCACAGACATTCGCATAGAGGTTATACACGTTGCCCTCCTTCCTACTTCGCCCTCCATGGGCCACCGACCTATGTGTAGACAGGTTAGAGATACGACCCATCACTAAAAACTCCATGCCTACTCTTACAGACTGAATAGTGTAGCCATAATTTCACGCTGGAGATGTTACCGAGAGATATTCCCCTGTTCGTGCTCCTATAATTAAGCTACAAAGCTACAAGGGCACCTCACACAAATGGCTTACTCTTACATATTTCATTCTTATGAAAGTCGTTAGCAGTTTTATTAAAGCCTCGAGGATATCTAAGAAGCTCGATAAGGTTTATGGCGAATTTAAAGTACAAAGCTCTTAGATTTATTTTTCGTACCTCAGATACATTTATAGAATGCTGCCTTCAACAATTTCGATTTTCAAAATCATTTTGCCTCTTAATTTTGAACTTCAGTCTCAGAACCAAAGGACTGTCACATTATATACGCTTAGATACGTTACGGCTATACAGAACAGACAAACAGATGGGCTTAATATATTACAAGAGTTCCGTTTTTGGCCCTTTGAATAGAATTCACAAAAAAATTATATAGGTACTCGGAGAATAACAAGTCCTACTAATATTGTAAATGTTTATTCGTTTGTGACTCCTTTCCGCAAAAACTGCTGAACAGATTTTCATGAAAACGCACACACGTAGAGGGTAACTAGGATTAACACATAGGACAGTAATTTTTATCCCAAAAAAATTTCCTGTGGCATTTATTTATTTACTAGCAGTGCCCCGCGGTTTCACCCGCGTTTAATTTCTAAGAAATCCATATAAACTTCAACACCCTATTTCACCCTACCCTTTCACAACCTAGGGGTTGAATTTCTAAAAATCCTATCTTAGCGGATGCCTACGTCGTAACATCTACCTGGATGCCAAATTTCACCTTGATCCGTCCAGTGGTTTGGGCTGTGCGTTGATAGCTGGCTATGTCACGTTCGAGTTTTATATATTAAATAGATTTAACAACTAATATGAAAATAAAGTACAGTCACAAGCAATAATATTTTCTTTGAAATTCAATGCAATAATAAGGACTTTCAAAAATACAAATTATGACAAGGTACTAAAGTGTATTGTGTACTATTTTCTCGTGACTGCGCCCTATGATAGTCCATCAAAGTAGATTATTAATTAGTACTTATCAACGTTGTAATAAATAACAAAATGATTTTTCTTTCAGTAATCATTCAATTCTCAACGTACATTCCGCTCCTGATAGTAACCGGTATTCTGGGAGCTCTCCGCTCGCTGGTGCACATCGCCCAGCCCATAGTGATCGCGGAGCACATACCCATCGAGAGGTACCCCTCGGCGTACGGGCTGCTGATGCTGCTGACTGGTGCTGTCAGTCTCAGCGTTGGACCTGTCATAGGTAAGGTCTTTTTGTTTTTTTTTGAAGAAAAATCTATTAAAGACCCGCATTAATACAATGACAAATAAATATGAGGGATGTCATATTTACAGAGTATTACTTTGTAAGTCTGTAAGTCTTCTTCTTCTTCTCATCTTCAGTCTTCAGTCGCGTGTGTGAGGTACTCAGTTTGTGAAGTTTACTTCGAAAGAAACAATTTACGATCCAATGTATGAAAGAAACTTGAGTAGTAAAATTGTGTGTAACCATGCTAGTGAAATACCAAGAGCAACGATTTACAGCGCTTACGTCGCTGCCAGCTCTTGCGCAGAATTCAAATCGTATTAGTTATAAGAAGTGAACTCCAGTCAGTGTCGGATCACACACAGTTTTTGAACTAACTAACTAACTAAACGGAAAGAAACGGAAGCTGGCGAGAGCGTTACAAAAGATCACACATTGGGCGAGCCCAATGTCATTCAATTTCAAAATTCAAATTAGATTTCAGTGAAACTTCTTTGTGTTTAAAAAATAAATATTATATGACATGTTGTCATTGTAATTACGGTAATGAATTTGTTATATTAAATTAATAGGTAATTAAGTTTTACTTCAGCTGTGTGGTCTAAAGCACACACATTTTTATTATTTGTGTTGTTTTGTCCATAAGGCTCTTGGTCCCATGTAAATAGTCCAGAACACTAGAAATAATTAAAAGCTAATAATGATCTTGGCATTCATTATAGGACAGACTCGAAACAACAAAAACTGTGAATGAAAGTGAATAATCAACTTGATTACTCACACTTATTTTCCTTTTTACAAAAAGTTTAATATGAATTAGTGTTTAAATGCGCCTTATTGATAGAAATAGCAATACACACTTGTAAAACAAATATTTATTTCCGTAAGTCAAAACATTTCCACTTACAACCATAGACTTAATATACTTTTTATTAAGTCTATGACTTACAAAGAATTTATAAATGAATAAACAGTCGCAAAGTCGAAGGCAATCAAAATTTAAAAGAAGTCGAAATTTCAATATAACTTCGAAGGCTCTCCTTGATAGTTCGGAAGTCGGACCGGGAACTTTTAGATTAATATTAAATACCTCGATGAATTCAAATATTTTCATTGAAACTAAATACTTTGATGTTATATGGAATGTTTCCTACATCATAATTGATGCGGTTTGTGGTTTATAAACATAGTGTTGTTTAATTAAATTTAAACTTTATATTGATTAGGTAATTGCGTCGTCATTTGATATGAGTAAACATTTTTTATAGTATAACGGGGCAAACGAGCAATCGGAGCCATTTTCATGACTACCGACGCCTATATACATCCGCATAGAAGTCGTACAGATGCGTTGTCCTTCTTCCTCCTCCTCCTTGCGTGGGCCACCGGCGGCTTACACACCGCACGAAACGCGACAGCACAGCTGTCACTTTACGCCGGTATCGTTTAAGCGAGATTTACCTGCCCTCGGGGCAGACATGCAGTTGGAGCTTGAAGGATACTAATGCCTACAAACATAGAGGTTATAGGTATATATGCGCTGCCCTCCTCCCTACTTCTCTCTCAATGGGGCTCCGGATACTCACAGACCGCACGAAACGCTACGTCACAGCTGTCACGCCAGTATTGTGTGTGAGAGGTACCTCCTCGGTCGTACCGGTGCAATTCGGCTACAATGCAGCATGGCACTACCTCTTGCTAATTGGTGTGACCGATTGACGCACGTAATATAGTTATGTGCATTTTTTATTTATAGTAGTAAATTATACCTACAGTTATGTGTATCGGAAATCAATAGATCTTGTAACAACTAATTATAAATAATTGTTGTATGTTAAACGACTTCTGGTTCTGGTACGATGCCTAGGCGTGATCATGGCAGGTGATAATAGGTTCATTGAGAGACCCGGGCTTTTTTATAGTACAGGGGCAAACGAGCAGTCGGGTCGCGGAGGTGAAGATGATTTCCGAAGTCCACAGACATCTGCAGCACAAGGCGTTTTGCAGTTGCGTTGCCGACCTTTAAGATGAGAGTAGGCTCTTATTTTGAAGATCCTTAAGTCATATCAGTTCGGAAACACCTCGGTGATTCCACGAAGAAGTCGTGCGCGGGATGAAGCTGCGTTTACACGAATACAATACATATGATACTTAGAAGCCCCCGGCTTGCGTGCCTCTATGATATCCAAGGCTATACCTGACAGGGCTACCCACACCGAACAGGCTCGACGGGAGAGCAACTGGATGGGGCAACTGGCGGGTCCGATATCGAACGGGAGATCGGGAGGCTAGGATGGGAACCTGACCCTATTGTATTGACCCTGTTGTTGTTGTATTGGTTCCGACGACGTAGTAGGGAGTGGCTGAAGGAACACAGGCAGGGGTTTAGACGGATACTAAGTGTCGAGTCCGATGTAGGTCTAGGGGTTCACCCGGACTCCTAGGTATCATACGTTTGTTCCCCTGCGTCAATAAAAAAGGCACCATACGTATTAATGATATAATAAAGCCTTCTTAGTTACTTATTATAGATGATTCATCATATTCCCGCCCCTATCACGTTTATCACGGGCACCTTCCATATTGGATTCGATTCATCAATCACATCCTGATAATTATTAGTGCAATCATTTCTTTAGACAACTTTCAATCTTTCATTGAAAAACCTGTCTCTGCACTCACACGGTTCATGATCACAATTTTTTTTATTTAAAGTTTACTAGCTTCTACTAGCGGCTTCGCTCGCGTCACTTAAATTAATTAATTTATACATAAAAAGTATCCTGTCCTTTCCAATGCCTCTAATATGTAACAAAGTTTAATATTTATCCGTTGAGTAGTTTTGATGTGAAAGCGTAACAAACAAATTGACATCCACATTCATTATACATATAGTAGGATGATGACGAACGAGAAGCCTTTTGGGGGCTACCGTTGCTGTCCTGAACTCACAAACTGAACGTAACGTAATTTCAAGATGGTATTATGGAGAAATACCTCTACCTAGTACCTATATATTCAATCATCACTACCTACTTTGATCACTAAAGAAACATTTGAGTGTCTTCATTATTAGTCAGCAAATACAACATCTAGATAACAACTATTATAGGTATCAATATTTGCGCCATCTTTCATCTAAATTTCAGTAGTTGTGGGATAGAGTATCACTTCATACCAAGATAATAAATAGTTACCATTCCGTGTTATCTTTATACCAATAGAAGAGCAAGCATACGCCTTTATAAAAGTCAAAACTTCGCTGCGCGTAGATGTTAGTCCTTTTGGAGTTAATTTTAAGGATTAGATATAGGATTAAGTAGGTACAATCTATAGTACTTATCTGCTATAAGGTCAACTAAGTGTCGAAACTGCAAAAGTTTATATTATCCTCAAGTAAACATTAAATTAATACAGGCCTAATCGTCTGTTCCAAGGCTTCGGTTGCCATTTAATATTCTATTTCGAAAACCACGAGTACAAGTGCCAGGTAGGTAATAATATTTGAATATTTAAAAGGGTCGAGATTATATTACTTGCATTAACACAAGACGCAAGCATTGCGTAATTCTGTATCGACAGACCGTGTGGTTTAATATTTTCCCATACTTCTTACTTTTGTTATGGTATAAAGGGGCAAACGAGCGTCTGTATTTCCGTTTATATTTACACACTGTATAATAATAAATAGAATACTATGCAGGTTTACTCCTAATATAATACTAATCAATAATAGACCTACAGCGGACACACACGTACGGAATACCTTCTAAAAAGGATAGTTTATATTTTTTTATAATATTGGGTGGCAAACGAGTAGTCGGAGTCATTTTCATGACGCCCACAGTCATCCGCATATAGGCTATACAGATGCGCTGCCCTTTTTTCTCCTCCCACCTTAATGGGCTACTTTACATACCGCACAAAACGAGACAGCACAGCTGTCACGCCGGTCACGTGTAAGCGAGTGATACCCCCGGTCGTGCCGGCCCAATTAGGCTGCATGCAAGCATGCAGTGTGGCACTACTTCTTACTTAAGTATTAGGTGCTTACCTATGAAATTAGCGTTTTATAAGGGAAAAAGTAAAACCAAAAAAAATTGAAATTTTATATTTAATCAATTAAAGTATGTACCATTATGATTTATGCATTTTTGCCATTTTATAGGTAGTTCACTGATTCCTTTACTAAAAAAATTTCGTGGGCGTGAATCAACAAATTCTTTGAAAGCGGTTTGGACTGCTTCGTCGGAGTTCAATTTTTTTCCTTGCAAGAAATTGTCCAAATTCTGAAAAAAGTGGTAATCTGTTGGGGCAAGGTACGGGGAGTATGGTGGGTGTCGTAGACATTCCAACTGCAGCTCCTTTAACTTAG
>LUGF01045095.1:114503-129243 GCA_001625245.1 Calycopis cecrops
TACAAGTGCCAGGTAGGTAATAATATTTGAATATTTAAAAGGGTCGAGATTATATTACTTGCATTAACACAAGACGCAAGCATTGCGTAATTCTGTATCGACAGACCGTGTGGTTTGCTATTTTACCATACTTCTTACTTTTTTATGGTATAAGGGGGCAAACGAGCGTCCGTATCTCCGTCTATATTTACACACTGGTATAATAATAACTAGAATACTATGCATACACACACATACGGCGGCTACAGCGAACACACACATACGGAACACAGTCTAAAAGTAAAAGACAGTACATATTTTTTTATAATATAGAGGGTAAACGAGTAGTCGGAACCATTTTAATGAATACCTACGCCCACAGTCATCCGCATATAGGTTATACAGATGCGCTGCCCTTTTCTCCTTCCACCTCCATCGGCTACTTACACACCGCACGAAACGAGACAGCACAGCTGTCACTTTACGCCGGTCACGTAGGTATAAGCGAGACTTACGTTCCCGGTCGTGCCGGCCCAATTAGGCTGTATACAAGCATGCAGTGTGGCGCTACTTCTTACTTAAGTCTTTCGAGCGACTCATTTCCTCACAGGGCGACTGTCTTTCTTATCTATCTTATATCTTTGGCGACCGGCTGGCGCAGTGGTACAGGGCTCGGATAAGCGGAGCATGTTGCGCCAGGGGTCGCGGGTTCGAATCCCGCCTAGGTCATGGATGTTTATCTATGTATTATATGTATTTCTATAATAAAAATCTTAAATATATAAAATTTCTTAAATTTATAAAAACATATTAAATATATTCCGTTGTCTAGTACCCGTAACACAAGTCCTTACGGTACTTAGCACGGGGCTAGGCTAACATGGTGTGTAAAGTCCACAGATATTTATTTATTTATTTATTTTTATTTATATATAACTGTAGCCTATGCCGCATAAACTATAAGCTCATCAACGGCCTGACAATTCGGCCACATAACATTACACGTTGCCATGACAATATATTTTCCAATAATGACAAGATTACGTCTGGCGGGCAGCCAGTATAACTATAAATAAACTGTCTAAAATTATGTTTTTTTTCAGGATTCGTCCGTGACTACACAGCAAGTTATTCCATAGCGTTCATGATGCTCGCAGTTTGTAACTTCTGCTGCGTCGTTCCCTGGACAATTGAAGGTCTCTTAAGATATACTCGCCGGAGGAAGTCTGTACTGACGTGACACTATACTCAAGATACTCTCGTGATACCCTCGCGACATTCTCGTGACCTTTACGCGACACTAGTGACGCCTACGTCATGTCAGAAAGGTCACTTTGTGTCACCATCGTGACACGCTCGTGGTCTATTAGAGGCAATTCCTAATACCTATGTCTACACCAGTGCTTTTAACTAGCGTTTTTGCTCAGATTAAAGCATACCTATTTTAGCTAATATAACCCCTGTAAAAGTAAAAGAAGCTTAAGTTCCTCGCACAGCGCTTAGCGCAAGGAGAAGGAAGAAAAAGAAGGTATAAAATATGTAATGATCAAGAAAGAAAAAATAAAAAAGATAAAGCGCATTACGACTACATTTTTTTTGTTGGTCTGTCTCCGGATGGAATCCGGAAATTTAAGCAGTAGTGCCACACTGCATGCATGCATGTAGCCGAATAGGGCCGGCACGACCGGAGAGGCACCTCTCGCTTACACGAGATCGCCGTAAAGTGACAGCATTGCTGTCGCTTTTTTATGGTATAGAGTGGCAAACAAACAGTCCGAGCCATTTATCATGACTACTGCCGCCCATAGACATTTGCATAGAAGCTATACAGAATACAGATGCGTTGCTACCTCTTACTACTCTGACTGGTGTAGACATAGCCAATAGTATTTTCTTGATTTTAGCTCATTGTATATTCCTGCCACTCGCATAAGTTTTGTGACACAAGAGACTAAAGTGACGTTATATAATAATTAAGTGATTTTATGCGATAAACAATAAAATACTCATATTTGCTCGCCATGTCCAGATGATATTAACATCTTTGAATATTGTTCCTTGAAGATTTTGATTCAATTCCTGTACGATTTAAGTCATAGATGTTGTATTTTGTTTTTTTTTTTGTAATTATAATAAATTTTAGTGATTATAAGAATAAAATTACTTTTAGTGCATTGTGCAAGTTGTTTTATTGTTACATGAGATATTCGCGTAATTTTAAGAAATAAAACGTTGTTGTAATAATTTATTTTTAATAATTATCGTTATAACTTTACCCCTTTTTCGGTCAAAAGAGTTTCTAAAAAATCAAAAAATGATTTTATAATAATTTATTTTAAATAATTATATCCTTACCTATAGTTTTATCCCACAATAGAAAAATAGAAATTACAAAAATAAATGTTAAATAAATATGGTGTAATAGACACTAATCATTAGGTACCTGGTCCTATATCTATGAATATTTTTCTGACCTATATTATGTCAGAAAAATATTCAGAGATTCTTCATGGATGGTAGGGCTGATCCAGAATATACTGTCAAAACCAACATCAGCTGAAACACAAAAAATTAAGTAGTTTGGTGAAATCCGTTCTACAGATTTTTTATAGAAGGCAAACAAGCAGTTGGGTCACCTGATTTAAAGTGATGACCAACGTCCACAGACACCCATAACTCTAGGACAGATGCGTTGCCGACCAAAGAGAGAAGAATAAGCTCTTTTATTGAAGACCCCTAGGTCGTATCGGTCCGGAAATACCGAGGGGGATAGCTGATTCCATATCGAAATAGTGCGCGGGATGAAATTGCGCTTTATTATATACTTATTATTTTTACGTACGTTTCTAGATAATACATAATTTAACATAATGTTATTATTAAGAGGTCACATATTTATGTAATAAGGTAGGATCTGATTGTCATATTCTTGTTGGAAAAAAAGTGCAGAGGGATGTGTAGATAAGTAAGTATACCAAATCTTTTACGTTTGGTAAGTAATTACGTAGCTGGTGAAAAAAACGGGACATCGCAGTGCGTTAACTAAAGTCACAGATTAATAAACCTAACAGATATTTCACTCCCATACAAAAGTGCAAATACCTACCGCTATAATTACCTACAAAATCTCGCTCATGTTCGCAACGAAGAAAAATGCACCTTATTTACGCGCACATAGAGATGCAGATTGTATGGGTTACGTGCAAACGCGTCATAGAAAGATAACGATAGGGTTGGTAGTAACATGATTTTAATAATAAAACAAATATTGTGAAATACCTATTAATAATTTTTATTCGTGAATTAGTGTAATAGATGTATACATACATATTATTCAGTATGAATATAAAGTTGTTTTCAGATGGAATAATCCATAGTACAAATAAAAACGGATAAATACATTGTAAAAGTTTAAATTTGTGTTGTTTTAATGTACTTTTTTTTGGCTCCGGCTGATCGTATGTCCCCTAAAGGTATTATAAAAAAAGCAACGAGATAGGAACTATAAAAAATAAGCACCTAAGTACGTAGTACCTACATAATGTTTATGTATACAATACATGTATGTTTTATGGTTCCGTACCTAAAAAGTAAAAATGGGACCCTATTACTAAGCCTCCGCTGTATGTCTGTCACTAGACTAAATCATAAAAACTAGTCTTAAACCGTGATAGCTAGGACGCATAAATTTTCACAGAATAAATAATAATTAAATAAAAATTAGGTAAATATCAAACATGGGCTTCCATACAACAAAAAAAAGCAATTTTTTAACATTCTTTACTCGATATTAATAAACAGGTAGAAACTTGAATAAGTATTTAAAAAGTAAGTATTTGGAAATACATTACGTATACCTAATAATAAATACGTACCTAATACATCAAAAACAAAATCCTACAGTGCATAATATGTGAACGCGCGAGCGTGCGCGACGGCCCTGTGTCGCCGATATCTTCGAAAATAGCCCGAGCCGTAGGTATAAAACGCGTGACCTCGAGCGAGTGACGGACGCCTGCTAAAGTGTGTGGATGTCCGTGGGCATACGTAGTCACGAATCCGACTACTCCTTTGTTCTTTTATACAATAAAAAATAATTTATTCGGCTCTAAAAGTAATACAGATTGTTTGAAAAATCCACTTTTTATAATTTGGGTAAAAAATTTAATAAAAAAAATGTATACGATATAGCGGACGCCCGAAACATCGTTTACGTGCATCCGTTTTTTTATCGCAGTTTTTAAAAAGTAGCCTATAGCCTTCCTCGCTAAATGGACTAACTAATACTTAAAGATTTTTTCAAATCGAACCGGTAGTTCCAGAGATTAGCGCGTTCAAACAAACAAACAAACTCTTCAGCTTTACATTATTAGTATAGGCATATAAAAATTCAAGACGTTTACAGTGTGTTAGTTAATTAAATACGCAAATTAATTAATAAAATACACACATACATTCCGGAGAAATACAAGATGTCTGACATATTAAGGCGCAGGCCGAAGTCCTGGAGGCAACCGGACCATGAAGAGTTACGCAGATCGGCGCTTAAGAATGTTTTAATCAAAAATAAATCCTGGTAATAATTATGAATGCAAAAGATTTTTTTTAAGGTATAGGGGGTAAACTAAGCCATTTTCATGACTATCGACGCCCATAGACATCCGCATAAAGGCTATACATATGCGCTGCGGTCCTTTCTCCTCCCACCTGCATGGGCCGCCGGCTACTAACACACCGCACGACACGCGACTGCATGGCTGTCACTTTACGCCGGTCTGTCTCTTGTAAGCGAGAGGTACCTCCTCGGTCGTGCCTGCCCAATTCGGCTGCATGTAAAGTGTGCCACTACCTCTTGCTGAAGTTTGACAATATGGGGTTCTTCAAGAGGGGAGTCAATAGGTTCTTAAAGGGTCGGCAATGCGCATGTGATGCCCCTGGTGTTGCAAGCGTCCATAGGCTACGGTAACCACGCACCATCAGGTGGGCCGTATGCTTTTTTGCCACCATCGTGGTATAAAAAAAAAAAAAAAAAGTTTGTTCGTTACTATTTCACAGCAAAACTACAGAAGGTGTTGTGATGTAATTTGGCACAGGTAATCAAAATTAAATCCTGGTAATAATTATAAAAGCGAAAGTTTGAATGTTTATTAGTATCTTATCTAAAAATGAACATGATTCTGAAATTTCAGGCAGGATTTGTAGCTAGTGATGGTAAAAACGAGAGGCGTTAAATTATACCACATAATTATGCTATACTACGTACGCCCCCTTAAATATTCATATTATTTAATTTTTTAGTATTTGTTGTTATAGCGGCAACAGAAATACACCATCTGTGAAAATTTCAACTATCTAACTATCATAGTTCATGAGATACAGCCTGGTGACAGACGGACGAACGGAACCTTTTTTGCAACTAATGCGTAAAACCTACTTATTTTTATATTGTTGTCGTTTAATAGATACTTATGATAAGGCTATTGTCTAGGTTTTGCTTAATGGTATAGGGGGCAAACGAGCAGTCGGAGTAATTTTCATGACTACCGACGCCCATAGACATCCGCATAGAGGCTATACACAGAGGCGTTGCCCTCCTTTCTCCTCCCACCTTCATGGGCCACCGGCTAATTACACACCGCACGAAACGCAATACTGGAAAAGGAGTTTTAACCGTAGACAGAGGAAATTCTTTTCTCTGTCTACGGTTTTAGCGCTTGTATGAAACTTACTTTAAAATTATATCTGTAGTAACCAAAACCGTCGATAGATGGAATATATAAAATAAATATAAATTTATTGTTTATTTATTTATTGCTCAATTCACTTATTAGATCTGTTTAAAGATCACTTATGCACGACTTCAGAGTTGAGTGTAGTGAGGGTTCGCAAAGCGCCCATGTCAGAGAAAAGCCCACAATATACTCTGATTCCTATCATTCTTTTGGTCTATTCTTAGCTTAAAACTCAAGCTAGATACTTGCAAGCGTAAAAAATCTTTGAGTTAGTTGTGTAGGTACATTATTAGTAATCAATTATTACTGAAAGTAAATAAAAGATCAATGTAATCGATTTCAAATTAATATTGCAAAACAACACGTACCAATTATAATATTTCATTGTCTATAAATATTCTTAGAAATGACTTTGTCATAATGCTTTATATTCGTCGTGTATAATTAGTTCTGTAACGTAACCGTAATCAACAAACAATTATTTTTTTATAATAATACTGTCCACGTTTCCACGGTATTATCTTTAGCGTCCACTACAGTACTCGCTTCGATGCTTCGTAGTTATAGCTCACTGAAGTAACCCGAAGTCAGTGCCCACACACTCGGACAATCTTAGCAAGAATCTTCGTCCTTTGACTCGGGCGTAAAAATCGACAAAAATTGGAAGAGGTAAAGTTGGACGAAGTAAGACGAAGTGCCTCTCCACACTCTCGTTTTCACCTAGTGTAGTGTAGCCTTTATAAACGCGTTATTCCAAGGATGTAGGTATGTAAATGTCCATGTCATGTGCATTGTCAAGCAAAACGCATGAATTAAGCACGCCTTGGGTATGTCGCGAGAAACTCGTTGGATCATTAAAATTTAAAGCACCCAATGATTCCTTATTTTACGAGTTTTTTATAGCTTAGACAAAACAAACGTACGCATGACATAACGGAATTTGCATAAATCGGACGAAATATAAGGCTAATTAAATAATCGCGTGATGTTGCAAGTTTCTCCATAAGATACGATATTAAAGGTACTAGCCAAAACTTATACCTATGCACGACGTTTCGACTGGGTTACACCAGCCGTGGTCCCGTGCTAAGTTAAAACCCGTAAAGTAACTACATATGTGTAACAAACGCGAAAGTAAACAAACAAGTAATTTATCCTTAGGATTCGGCAAAAAAAGACGCTTTCTTTTATTTATATTCTGTATATCATCTGTATCGTTATGCAAGTGGACTGCTCCATGTTTTTCCAAATATTTCAACCGGCTATTATAGTCCTTATCGCGCATTTATTGGTCCAGCTTTTTACGGGGCATGGGTACGATTAATATACACCCTAAACCAAAAATAAAAAATAAAGTAAAAAGACATAAAAAAGTAACTTAATTTTTAAAACTACCGTGTGGCCAGAGAATTTTCGCGTTTAATCATCGTATTTTTTAGTAATTTTGAAACCGTTTTTAAAGGAAATTCTAATTTACAGCTGTCACTTTACGCCGGAACGGTGTCGTGTAAGCGCCGTTTTGAGCGATTATCCCTTCTTTTTGCTTTGCGATTTGCCCGCTAAATAAAATTAACACTGGAATATAGAGCTGAATTTGAAGCTGTTGTTATGAATGCCTATTCTTTATTTAGTTATATATCGCCCATATTCATGCATGCATGAATCGCAAGGTAGGCCTTATAAGTCGACGGGATGTTGTTCTCAACTGATGACGGGTGTCAGATGACGTGCAGATCTGATCGCACATTGCAAATTATGCGCTCCATTTCTTAATTCTTGAGATTTGGCATGAAGTTTATGACTTTGGTAATTTAAGTCCCGCGTGTTGTTAGTGATTTTAGTAGGAATGCTATAAGTCCGCCTCTACAAACGGTATGAAGCAATTTTGGACTCATATTATATTTAGGGCCTTAAGGAGGGAGTCCGAGAGCAAAGCCCTGGCGGAGGTTGCTCTATAAATTCGATCATATTCGCTCTAATGACTATCACGCGACTTAGCGCCTCTGGAAGCATCCGAAAAGTTGAAGTTACTGAAAATATTTTGGTCTACAATTCTATAATAAAGCACAAACAGCAAATATAGTTACAATAATTACCTAAATACGTAACTCAAATAATAAAATTATATTTTAAAATATATCACGAAAAGATAAAATATCTTTTAAAATATTTATATATTAATAATTTAAAAAAATTGGATTTTATTTTCCGTATCTCCGTCTATATTTACACACTGGTATAATAATAACTAGAATACTATTTAAGTCGCGATAAAAGTGCGGTGGCGTAAGCCACCATGTAATTTAATACTATGCAATAATAGGCCATTTAACTCACGCTATAGCGGACACACACATATACGGAATGCCTTTTAAAAAGGACAATATATCTATATGGGTTATGTTTACTTAAGTCTTTAAGTATACTAATATTTTAATAGGTATTTATAAAGTAAAAGGTGACCAAATCAATGTCTTTAAATTGATTTAGTACCGTTCAAGAGCTGGAAAATCACATCCTAACCTAATGTGCTGTCCGACGGAAGAAAAATATTTTCTTGACATGATCCAAAACTCAAACCCGGGACTCCGCTGCACTTTTCTATACGAAGTTCAGCTTATAGGTATGCATGAAGGAAATATTTTAAAAGATATTGTTTTTTTATTCTGACAAAGAAAAGTATATAAATGTAAATTGCATTTAATATTTTATTCACACTTTTTTCTTTTTGCCTATTAATATTTAAACTTTACTATTTTTCCTGCATATAAAGTGCATAGTGTTTATAATAATGATGTCCTGCCGTACGCTGACCGGTTAGTACGCGGTTTAATGTGCTCGACAACAGTCATTCGAGTCACATTGGTAAATATGTAAATATATAAAAATTTAATTGTGAAAACTTATAGTTATATTTTATTTCTTGCATTTCACATCTAATTTCATTGATAAAGCTATACTTCAAAGAAGAAGAGAAGTGAATACAATATCAGTTTCAAGAAATTGTACCAAAAGACGATAGTGTAGTATAGAGAATACAAATACGATAAGAGAAACATAATATGAAACGTACTGAAGATGAAAAGGACCAGGAATACGCAATTGCTTCGCCTGAAATTGATTGGTGGAAGTACATAATATGTATTGGAATTACCTCTATGTTTGTAAGTATCTTTAATATGTTCGTATAGATAAAATTTAATAAAATTGTAGTGTTACTTTACAATATTAATTTTGCATGAAATTTAAAATAAATTTAAATATGCCTATATTTATTTAACTAATTAACATTATAGGTTAACTAATATACTACCAATATCAACCTTATGAATGTTGTATTTTTTGTTTAAAATATATTTTGAGGATTCTAGGATATATATTTGTGAAAGTGAATTTTTTGATTTGCTACTTTTTCACGTCGAACGCTGAGAAGATTTTCATGAATTTTAATATTTATATTGACTCCATAAGCATGATAACATATGCTGATAGGGTTACTAGATATTTAGGCAATTTCTTTCTTACGTGCGCTATACTGTATTCGCTAACAACACTCTCGCTTTTTTTGTTTCATAGTATAAGAGGGCAAACGAGAAAGAAGGCTCCTATTTCATGACTCCTATAGACCTTCCTTCCTCTTCCCCTCAGTGGGTCACCGGCTACTTGCACGCCACGATATCTACTTATTAGCTACCTTTCATTTTAATTACACTAGTCAACAAAAAAAATAAAAAAAAAAATATATCGTAAACAATTTTATGTAATTCGTATTCTCTGAGCCAGAAATAATGTAGAAAGCCAAATAAAAGTTTTCTATCACGTCACAATTTTGTGATATATTCATATTTGAATTTTGCACTTTTTTAACCATTTTTACATGTACATTAATTTATTTTGGACTAAAACAACTCCCTTCTTCATTTTTTTTGTTTGTCGATGGTATTCTATGGTTGGTACCTCTCTTATTGTCAACCAGCACTAAGCTGCTAGCATTGCAGGGTTCCATTTCCCTTGATATTGTTTTTAAATCACAGCTATATCTTGGTGGAATCGCTCACCATGTTCATCAATCATTGCGCCCATATTCTCTGGAAAAAAGTCCAAATGCGAGTTCAGAAAATGTATTTTCAAAGACATATTGCATTTCATTTTATGAAAAGCTTGCAACATTTTATCAACAAGATCAACATATTGCGGAGATTTATGATTCCCTAAGAAGTTTTCAGTGACTGCTACGAATGAAGTCCAGGCTTGTTTTTCTACTTCATTTAGGCTTGAGATGAATTCAGAATCTCTTAATATGATCTTCTTGACATCCGGACCTACAAATATCCCTTCCTTAATCTTGGCTTCGCTCAAAGAAGGAAACTTGTTTCTCAAAAACTTAAATCCGGGACTATCCTTGTTCATCGCTTTTATGAAGTTTTTGATTAGCCCAAGTTTAATGTGCAGAGGCGGTAATATCACTTTGAGGATCAACTAAACTATCAAATTTAACATTCTTTTGTCCTAGAATGTAAGTAGTTCTTGAAGGCCAAGTTTTCTGTATGTAAAACAACAATACTTGGTGTAACCCAAAAGTAAAGCAACAACTTTTAAGTCGGCACAAATCAATCATTTATCTGTGTTATACTTGATTGTATCTAAAATACTTTTCAGTGCATCATATGTTTCTTTAAAATGTGCAGCATAACCTACTGGCAACGATGGAAATTTATTTCCATTGTGGAGTAAGACAGCTTTTAAACTTGTTTTAGATGCGTAATAAAGAGTCAAAAAGAGCAAAACAAATCAGGAGAATTCGTATAAACATGGGACATGTTGATAGTAATATCATCAACTGATTTTTTAAGCTTAACAACTGTGTTGTTGTACATGTTACATCTACGATCAAAATAAGTTTAAAAAGATGTTTTTGGAAATTCAAATATTGTGTTAGTTTTAGACGTGATACAAGAAAATTAATATTTTTCTGGTAATAGGAGTGAGTTACAAAATATACTACATAGTTTTTACGATATTTTTTTTGTGTTGACTAGTGTTATTTAAATTAACAATTAAAATTAAGTTTTGATAACGATCCATTTTTCAGGATCGCGTCAGATATGGGTTGTTTTAATTATTATTATTTTATTTGGTGAAGTGGTGCAAACGAACAGTCGGAGCCATTTTCATGACTACCTACGCCCATAGATATCCGTATAGAGGCGACACCAATGCGATGCACTCCTTTCTCCTCCCACCTCCATGGGCCACCTGCTACTTACACACACACACACGAAACGCCGGTCTAGTGTACGCGAGAGGTCCCCGGTCGTGCCGGCCCAATTCGGCTGCATGCAAGCATGCAGTGTGGCACTACCTCATACAAAATTTGTATTCTTTTTATGAGTACGAATGTTCATAGACATACGCATAATTCTTACGTATTGTTATTCTCTTTTGCAATGGGCTACCAGAAACTAAGAAACCGCACAAAACGTGACAACATAGCTCTCACTCTCAGCGGTATCATGTGAGCGGTACCTTCTTGGTCGGCACAATCAGGCTGCAATGAAACAAGACAGAAGAAGAAGACAAGAAGAAGAAACAAAGAGGTAGTGCCACCTCTTGATAAAATATTATGAATAAAAATATCTATGTAAATTTTAAGCTTTCTCCAGCTGCCTTATTCTAAGGTACGGGTGGGTAGGACCTTCACTCGCTAGAACCATTATTATTGACAGTAGTGCTAGCAGTAAAAAAAAAGAAAATTATACTATTATTGCATTATAGAGGAATTGGGCCAAAAAAACCTGTGTACTGCCCCGGTTATGACTCTAACTATATAGTTTGAAGCGCTCTAGCACATTTTTATGTATAGTATAGGGAGGCAAACGAGCAGTCGACGCCCATAGACCTATAGAGGATATTCAGATGCGCTGCCCTCCTTTCTCCTCCCACTCTCCAAGGGCAACCGCGCGCCGGCTTCTTACACACCTCTTGAGAAGAGGTCGTCGCCTTTCTGGTTCTTTGCAAATATGCATGTGATAGGTTAAAATGGTAATAAAAGCTATTAATGTTATATGAAAAATTGTGTTTTTTTTTTCAAGTATAACCTACTAATATCAAATGTGACTCACATTGAGTTTCATTATTATGCTTTCACGACAAAATTACTTAACCGATCATCATCGAACTTTGTACGTATATTTATGAAGTAAAAAAAGGACATAGCATACTATGTATTAAACAAGAATCACGGACACGAGCAAAGCCGCCGCTAAAAGCTAGTCTTAAATAACGGAAGTGGGTAGGAAGTGTTCGTTTGTTATTCGATAACAAATAATGTGTGCGTTTGAATCTAAAATACGCTATTCAATTCGAAAAAAAAAAGAATGCGTGACATTGAGAAGTTGAAAAAGAAGAGCCTTCGGCATGCATTATATTAATTTTTCGCATGGATCGCTAGCGTTCTGTTGTGATAGATTTTTATATATTAATAAATTATAGTAATATTGACATCTTAACACTAAGAGCCGGTTCCACATGTTTCTATTGAAGTCCGCATGTTTCTATTGAAGTCCGCATGTTTCTATTGAAGACTGGACAGGAAACGAAATTCGGTTTCTCAGTTTCCTATTAGAAGTAATAATGCTTGACACTTGTGTCATCAACCCTAAAACAGTTTGATTGTTTGTTTGTCAGGAACTATAACATAAATGTTACAATTGTAAAATATATAACTATAAAACAATATACAAACTTTCGTATTTAAAATATTAGTAGGTTATACTACATTTTAATTTAAAACCTAAATGAAAGCAAAGACGCAATACGAACTCCATCGAAACTTGGGCCTAGCGTTGTTATCGTTGATTTCACCATTGGCCCCATAATAGAGGATTCTTTCTCTTCTGCTTCTGCTCTACGGACAAGAGCTTAGTTATTCATTAAAGAAAATAAATTGTGGGTCCACCACAACTAGGCAATAAATAAAAAACGAAATAAAATATTTAAATAGTTTTTAGTATCTGACTATGTATCTAAACCAAAAAATGTTAATGATGATGAAGATGAAATTTACTAAACATCGTATAAGTTTATGAAATTCATTAAATCGCATTCTCGCATAAATTATAAAGAAGCAATTTAAATTATACATGGTAATAATTAAATTAATAACATAACTTTAGCGTTAAATAATTATATAAACAGAATGCACATAATAACTTTAAAGAAAAGAGTTCTTGAAATATTTTTTTTATTATATAAGGGGCATTGGCAGCCCTTTTTATAAATACCGATCCGCATAGATATACACTTAGAGGTTTCATGGTCGCTCTAGATGACAGTTATTTATTGATAACATCTATATATTAATACGTGAAGCAAAAACTTCGGGAACATTTTTACGAAAACTGTGCGGGTGAAATTTGGCACGCTTATAGTCTAGTAAAAGAAGTGCAGAGCGCTAATGAGAATGAGACATGTTTTTTGGCGCGTGCAGCCGGCGTTCATCGATTTATAAGACGTTTTCCGACGTTTCATTTGTTGTTAAGCCTATTTTATACAGTCGAGTGAAAAAAGAAATACCCTAGAGTCATCCAAATGTCGCTTGCATAACAGCACAAAGTCATTCAACCATATTTCATGTAAATACCTATACGAGTATATCGCATTTATTATGTACTGCATTCATTAAAATTACAATTATTTTAAAAGGAAATGCAAATACACTGAATCTAAAATATAATTAAATAGCAAAAAATATAAAATACTGCTAAAAACAACTAAATATACCTTAAATACAGCGGGGAGCAACTTAACATTTTATAAAACAGGTCAAGTGCGAGTTGCGCCACATGCAGTCTAAGGTAACACTCAAAAAACATCCAAAAAACGAGTCCATATAGGTGGTAACTAAAGAAACATTTATATGAAAGATCGATATTCGATCTTCGATCGATATTCGATCTAAGATCGAATTTATTAGATCGAATATCGATCTTTGTAAATAAAAACTAAATATCATATGACATGTTATGACATTGTAACCAAGGAAAACAATTTATGTAGAATTTTCAACACTTGCAAAAGGCACATAGAAATTTCATCAATAATTACGTGTATCTTATATATCAATATGTCAACTGCATTTATTTATTAAATCAAAGTACTTTATGAACATTATTAATAAGATATGTTAGCCTTCTGTACTACTCTTACACGTAAACTATAAGTTTGCCACCGTTTTTCGTACTCCTCCGTCCGCGCAATTTTTGTAAAAATGTGCTTAAAGTTTTTGCTTCACGTATTTATATATAGACTAGCTTCCACCCGCGGCTTCGCCCGCGTGAATTTCGGACTTCAAAAATCTTTATAAATTTTAATTGATTATGTTATTCTGATATGAAAGCTAAATTACTGTAAAGTTTCATGAAAATCCGTTCAGTAGTTTTTGTGTGAAAGAGTTACAAACACACAAACTTTCGCATTTATTATATTAGAAGGATTTTTACTTTTCCGAGTAAATTATAACTATAACTTTTCAGTTTTTTTCCTACTGAGCTCTGGTAGTTTTACTTTAAATTTCATAGCTGTAATTTTTTTCACGGGTACAAATTTATCCATTGGGAAAAAAGGGGGGGTAGGGAACTTACCTCTAATAAAAAAATGTCCTTTAAAACCTCATATTTCAGAAAAGGATCTCTAAATAGAAAAATGGCGTTCTCAACCTCATAATTTTTTTTATAGACTATTTTAACGATACCCCATAGAATGGATAATTGGATAAGACAAAAAAGTACCCCTATTTTACTAGTATGGGAACTGCTCCAAACAACATTTTTCAAGATTTTTTCTACCATATGTTTGCCATGATTAATCTACATCTCCATACCAATTACAGCTTTGTAGTACTTAAGTCTCTAAGTAAAAAAATCTGAATAAAATTATAACTGTATTTCAGATAGCAGGTACAGCCCACAAAGCTGTTTTTGGATTGATCTACAACGATTTGTTGGATGAGTTGGGGGCTGGCACAGGTG
>LUGF01045095.1:158204-178726 GCA_001625245.1 Calycopis cecrops
AGAAGAGAGTTCTGTATCTGGGATTGTCCAAAACTTTCCTGGCTGTGTCCTTCGTTCTTTATTCACTGGTGGCTAAGGCTTGGGTAGCGGAATATGGATTCAGGGGCACTTTGGTGATACTTTGTGGAATATCTTTGCACTCTATTTTGGGTGCAATGACACTACATCCTGTAGAGTGGCATATTTTGAAAAACCATGAATCACCGGAGGAGACCGAATGTAAGATCTATTTTTAATCCTTTTTTATAACATAGGGGAAGAGCTAAGCCATTGGAGCTATTTAGTTATTACCGACGCCCATTAACATCCACAAATGCTTGATGCTTTGCCTTTATCCCATCCATCCAATGGGCTGGCGGCTACTCACAAAAAAGCACCAATGTCACTGAGTAGCAATCGCTTTTAAGGAGACGTCAATGAGATATTTTGAAATTAAATATAACTTGAAAGTTACGATTAAAGTTTACTCAGACATGTAGATACATAATAAAATGCCAATAAACTAGGTATATATGTAAATAAACTGGATTATTTATTAAACACTCTCAGATAAAGATAGCAATGATCTTTGACAACAACATCTGCTCTACGGCTTTTCATAATTCACTATTAAATTTTTTCATACAAAAATAAATATGAATTAAATATTTCGCCAGAGCGTTATTAGTGCATCACGTAAGTACGCGAGATAAGGTCAACAAACCCGTGCACAGCTGTCGCGGCGGCTGGCCGCGCGGTGTGCGGTGTTTGTTGTCAAAATCTGTGAACTTGCTGGTGTTTTTCAAATAATTCTGTATATACATTAAATATAATGACATATGTATAAAGAAGTTTCATAAATCCATCAAACTATTTTCAGTTCTACAAAATAATGAAACCATAAAAGAACAAACGAGTTATGAAGTACAAAGAAGTAATTCTATGAAAAATGTGAGCATAGGAACACTTCCGGATGAAGAAGAATTATTGGAAAAAAACGCATACAATAGAAAATATTCTCATGACAAATTGGATCTAGAAAATTCTTCAATGCCTACATTTGTTGAAAAAGGTACAGAAAGCAAAGCTAGCATATGGTAAGATATCATTACTTGTATATTGGATTGTCATATAATTTTGTTGAGTATAATGATGTACTTACCGGATATATGGACCGATAATTTCATAAATAGGAACAAATATCGATATTCCTTGAAAGCAGCTTGTGCAAAAGAACATTTCATCATCCACTAACATAATATTATGTTAGTGGATGAAAGAAGTAAATTACATTTTATGTAGAAGTATATAATATATATATTTTAGTACGAGAGAGAGAGAGTTAGCTCAGGTTTAAAGTTTATTTTTGTAAGAACTATTTTGTGTACTACATTTATACTTCTTTTTAATTTCAGGCAGACTATAACCATCCTATTAGATTTAAACTTACTTAAAGACTTAGTGCTTGTTAATATTGCTGTAGGGATTGCACTTACATTTTTTTCCAATAAAACATTTTTCGTGTTGGAACCTATATATCTGCACAAACTCGATCTGCCAAAGGTAATGTTAAAGTATTATTTTTTAAAATGATTTATCTAAAAACACCCAAAAAGTTTATTATATAAATAAAGTTACTTTAACTTTATTTAAATCTTCAAGTGTCATACAAACAGTTATTGTCAGTAAGATGTCGTAAGCCAACACACAATAATTGTAAAGTTCTATAATATCTCAGACTTTAGAAAGAACAGAAGAATCGATATTTTAATAGATTAAAAAAATTTGTACATAAAAATTCCAAAAATATAGTTTATTATCTCTCAATATTTTCGGAAATAAAGTATTGTTTAGATCACCTCACATGTCTTTGAATATTCTTCAAAGTTGAAGGCGGTATTGAATTCTCATGAGTAGTAAAAATAATTTATACTTAAAAATTCTCTTATTTAAAGTTGAGAAAAAAACTGATACTGATAGCACCCATCTGTACGGCAAATTCAAGAAATCTTCCGACATACTGATGTCTGATTAGATTATGAATATTCTTTCACTAACAGCTACATTATTCAGGATGTAGGCTGTATTTTATTATGATTGCATTAACTTAATTTTTGACGCCCAACTAAATGAGCATAGGTTAGTTATATTATAGGGTATTAGTTAATTATCTTATGCGTATGACTATTATTTCCTTTTGAAGTAAAACTTCTATAGGTGCGCGTGACATGGGGAGTAAGCTAGCGAGAGAGTTACAAAAATCAGAGATCTGGCGAGGCCAATGAAAGTTGACATCAAAATCAAAATTCGATTAAGAGAAAATTTTTTGAAAAAAAAATCGTATGACATGTAATGTCATTGTAACTATGGTAATGAAAATCAATAATTAAGTTTCACTTCAGTATTGTGGTCTAAAGCACATACTTTTTTTTTCAGAACGAAGTTTCTTATATAGTGGCTGTGGGATTCGCAACGGATATGCTCATTCGACTTTTGTTCTCCTTATCAGGGATATTTATTGACATAAACAGCAGAATATTTTTTTACGTTGCGGCTTTATTTCAAATTATATTCCAAATAGGTATGTATGCGATATCTTTTAAAGATTTTTTTACAGTAGGGGCAAACGAGCATCGGAGCTATTTTCATGACTACCGACGCACATACACATCCGCATTGAGTTTATACAGATGCGTTACCCTCTTACCTCCTCCCGACTCCATGAGCCACCGGCTACTTACACACCGCACGAAACGCAACGCACGGCTGTTACTTTATGCCAGTTTCGGCCGGTACCGGCCTAATTCGGTTAAATGTATGCAGAGTAATACTACCTCTTAAATAAACGGGCTTTGGCCCACCACTCATTCCCACCGCTGCTACTCCTGTGTCGCCAAGATCGACAGCGGCAACCACACTTGAACCTTTGATGTGATTGCAGGGAGCCCGAGGGAAAAGCTAAATCTGTCTTGGCACGCGCAACGAATTTAATCAGAAGAAAGTAGGAGGAGATGACATTACCTCTTACTAAAAGAGTACTGATATATTTAATACTATTTTTTATTACAGCAATACCTCAGTTCACAACGTATATGCCCCTGCTGGTGCTGACGGCTGTTCTGGGAGCGCTCAAGTCACTGATTTTCGTCACACAACCCGTAGTGATAGCTGAGTACGTGCCCATGAAGAAGTACCCGGCGGCGATAGGATTCTACATGCTACTGGGTGGCATTGTTAGCATGACCATTGGTCCCCTCATCGGTGAGTTGTTATATACTAGCTGTTTTCCCTTGCTTCGCACGCGTTGGTTTTTTTAAAGTATCCTATAACCTTTCGTATACCTCTAAAAATATGTGTTAAAAGTTTCATGATGATCGGTTCAGCAGTTTTGGCGTGAAAACGTTATAAACAAACTCACATTCACATTTACAACATTAGTAGAAGAGGAAGATATTTTATAAATACAGGCAGGGTTTTTATGTCACTTTATTTTGAGGGCAGGCTAAATCTCGAAAAGTCCATATTTTGCCAAACATTGCCAAAAGTAAATATAAAAAGAATTTCAATCAAAATCAAAATCAAAATATTTTTATTCAAAATAGAATTTAAAAAATTGCTTTGAACGTCAAAAAAAAAATTCATCTACCACCGGTTCAACCCTAGCCCTGTCCTGAGAAGAACCGGCGAAACAAACTCAGCGGGCCTCATTTATTTCTTCATTGTAGGTACATTCTTATTTAATAATTATATTATACAATAAAAAATATAATTTACTTACATTTATTTTTGTATAGAAGTAGCCTGGGGGGAGGATACTATTCCCAAGGTGTGGTATCTGTCATAAAATTTATTACTTTGTATTATCCTTTACCACACAAGCGTTCCTTAACTACTTTTTTAAATTTGTTGATTGAGAGTTTTTGAACGCTTTCTGGGATCTTATTGTAGAGGCGTATACATTGACCGCTAAAGGAATTCTTTACTCTGCTCAGTCTATGAAATGGTACATCTAGTTTGTGCCTGTTCCTAGTATTTCTATCATGATTAGCACTCTTTTCATTGAATTCAATAATATTCCTTCGTATATACAAAACATTTTCTAAAATGTATTGAGAGTGAACAGTCAGTATCCCAATTTCTTTAAATTTATCCCTAAGTAGAGGCTAGTTTATATATTGCCCGAATAGCTCTCTTCTGCAGCACGAAAATAGCATTTATGTCGGCAGCATTTCCCCACAACAGTATGCCATAAGACATAATGCTATGGAAGTAACTAAAATAAACTAACTTTGCAGTATATTCATCTGTAATTTGTCTAATTTTTCTTACTGCAAATGCTGCAGAACTAAGTCTATTCGCAAGTTTAGCGATATGGGGACCCCACTGAAGTTTAGAGTCTAGTGTTATCCCTAGGAATACTGTCGAATCCACTAGATCTAGAGTTTCACCATTTAATAGTACAAATTTTTCACATTCACCATTCAATAGCCCTGCAGATAAGACACGAATAGTTGGTCAAAAGATGTCTTGTGCAACTTATATTTTATAGTTTTGTAGTGTAAGGGAGTAAACGAGCAGTCGGAGAATTTCGTTATTACTGACGCACATAGACAGTGATTCTTCTGTCTGAGTCCGAGATTGGGTAACAAACATCCATAAATACATCCAAATTTAGAGATCACCTAGATCATGATATATTGATCATTTTCCAGGATTTATGCGAGACTACACGGAGAGCTACGCCGTCGCGTATGTGATGCTGGCGGGATGCAACATGTGCTGTGTCGTGCCGTGGACGGTGGAGGGGGTGTTGAAAATGAGGAAGCGCACAGAACTGAACAGTTCAATTTAAAGTTTTTGAGAAATGTACAGATTTTATTAGAGATCGATATTCAACGAAATACCTGGTGTACCTAGATCAACTAAATTGTGTTCAGTGAAATTTATACTAAAATAAATAAAGATAAATAAAAAATTGTTTACGCTTCAGACTATATGCTATAAAGTGTGCTCTATTAACCGTTAATTAGCAATAAATTAAGTAAGTACCTACTTACGATTCATGAAAATATGTTTATTTTCTTTATAATGATTCATCATAGAAGGAATGCCAATCTAAGATATACTAGTGTGTAATTTTAGATTTGTATAATATATATTGTAGCAATCATAAACATCTATTGTAATAGCTTCGTTGTGTTTGCAACATCGTTGAAGGAAAATATATTCATTGCTCGGTCGGCGCTCAGCGAGATTGGACGCACAACTATTATCAGAGACGAATATAATTGAGATTCATTGTATTCTATTAAATTATATAGCAGATATTGTTTGGTGTATTCATTAAGAGCTAATTTGTGACAAATAAAGGAGATTCAATCATCTAAGGGAGTTTTCTTACACTAGTATAAACTATCTTTATATACACAAAGGAAATTACAGTCGTATTCGTCGCCACAAACTCTTTGCTCAACCAACGTGCCGGTCGGTAAGCCGAGCCCAGTCCCCAGTGTGTCGTACTCTAGAAGCGCTTAACGCTCTCCTACTGGACCACCCTGAGTGTGACTTATTCGCAGATAAATGGAACGATATCATGCGCGCTTGTCTGTTATTCTGTGAGGATAGATATGCAAGAGTGTCTACGGTATCTATTTAGTTCATAAGTTAAATGTTAAATAATAATTATGTTCTTTTTTTTTTAAGCAAGTTATGTAATTTAATTGGTGTGTAACCGTTTTATGTAACTTTAAATAAATAAATAAATAAACAATAAATTATTACAAAAAAATATTTAACATACAGTGAATGAATACATGTTTTACTTGCCTCATGATGCATTGCTATAAAGAGTGGGTTGACATAGTCCAGCGTGTATTCGAAAGCTAATAACACGACCGTACAACCAAGGAGGTTAGCGGCCCAATTCGGCTACATGCAGGCATGCCTGCAGCGTGACATTATTACATCCTAAAAAGTACATTACACATAAACATCCACATAAAGAGGCATTTGTAAGAGATAGTACCACACTGCATGCTTGCATGCAGCCGAATTGGGCCGGCACGACCGGGGAGGTACCTCTCGCTTGCACGAGACCGGCGTAAAGTGACAGCTGTGCTGTCGCGTTTCGTGCAGTGTGTAAGTAGCCGGTGGCCTATGGAGGTGGGTGGAAAAAAGAGGGTAGCGCATCTGTATAGCCTCTATGCGGATGTCTGTGGGCGTCGGTAGTCATGAAAATGGCTCCGACTGCTTGTTTACTCCCCTATACCATAAAAAAAATTAAAATAATAAAGGTTTTGCGGGTGTATTGTACTTTCTCCTTCACTTTTCAAGGGGCCATCAGAAACACACCGCATAAAACGCATAGACAAACGGTTTACGACAGTTAACACAACAATAGCAATGCTTCTTAGGATATATCATGACATTAACATACAAATACGTACATTGCGTCATGACATGTGCATAGCTACTACATATCTACAATCTGCTACATAGCCAGATACATAAACGACTTACCTTATAAGATAAGATACGCCTGTATTATAATAGGTGTAATGTGTTTATTAAGTGTGTGTTCGAATAACAAAACAATTAATATGTAAAGTTCCGGTATTTACCTACCCGTGATCGTTCTAAAATTCAAAATATTTAAATAACGGGGAAAGATGGAACTTTTCATTAGAACTCTCGATTCTGTTTTTAGAACAATATCGTAATATTGTAAAATAATCTACGGTCGTTGATATGCGTCGCTTCAGCCTTCGACCCGACCGGTTCGGCCGGTACATATTATATTATATAAACTTCTTGTATCACAATGCTAGTTACCACACTCCTCCGATCCGGCTCGACCGATTCTGATAAAATTTTGCATATCGGGTAGGTCTGACAATCGGCCAACATCTATTTTTCATCTCCATATTTCCACGGGATCGAAACTTACGCGCGTGCAACCGCGGAGCGCAGCTAGTGTTTAAATATAAAATAAAATTGTATTAGTTAAAACATATATAGACCAAAATGATTGTAAACTTCAATTTATCTAAAAGCTGTAAATTAATATTTATTACTTAAACAAATAAAATTGGAGTGCTTAATTATAATATTAAAAGAACTGCTTTTTAATACACGCATAGTAATGTATAGGTAGGTACGCCGTACGATACATATACCAAAATAACGTTTTTTACATTTTTTGTGTATTTGTCTATTCCGTCTAATCTCTAAAACGGCCGGACGGAATTTGAAGGAATTTTCACTGGCAGGTATCTGATGTAGTAAGGAGTAACTAAGGCTACTTTATTTATATTTTTTTTAAATCCACGCGGGCGTATTCGAGAAGTGTTATATAAAATGTCGTGTTACGATGTTTGTGGTCGAAACCAGAGACGTATGGCCGATTGTTAATTTCTGTGGTCTAAGGTATACCTACTTCATTCCCATATTTCTACTGGAGCAAAATTTTCGCGGATGAAAACATAGATTTAGAATGCAAGAACAATTCTGCATCTATGGGTGAAACCGTGAGCTACATTATTAATATTATAAGAATTTTAGTTTAATATTACTTTTGCAAAAACGTCCAAGATTGCGTCAGTTCTGCAATTCCAAAACAATAGATTCCGCATATTACATCATTGACAAAATATGTAACTCACATACTTTTAGTAACTACCGACGCCCTCATAGACTTATATTCAAAGGTTGTTGATCTCCTAATGGGCCACCGGATGCTTGCAAAAAACTATGAGAGAGAGAAAAATACTACATCTAACAGAAAAAGGAAGCTTCTTTGCTGTGGTTATGCTGTCTCATGCTATTGTAAAACTACCATCATAATTTTACTTTTTTTATTTGACATCCACATAGAGTTTATACAGATGCGTTGCCCTCCTTCCTCTTCCCACCTTTATGGTCCACCGACTACGCACACTGCACAAAACCCGACAGCCCAGATGTCACTTTACGCTGGTATCGTGTAATTAGTGAGAGGTACTGCCCCGGTTGTGCCGGCTCAAAACGGCTGCGTATTTCCATGCAGCGAGGCCCTACCTGTTTCTGATAATATTTATGCACTACCTCTAACTAAATGACATAGAGAAAGAGAAAATCTACATCTTCTAATATAGAAATAGAAAAATTCTTTGCGGCGATTGCTGTCTCGTGCTATTTTAAAACTGCCATCCTAATTCTTCTTATCTCCGACTCCCTTAAAAAGAATTATTAATGATTCAAAGGATTTACCTAACCACATAACTGTTTTAATATCAATCCATTTGGTAACGATATAGCGTGATAACTCACTTCAGATTTGGTTGAGGAATGAGCTCTACAATTGTGATTGACATGTTCAAATCGTCCACCGTTGACAGTATGTGAGGATCATCCGACTCTATTTTAGTAAATGTGTGGAAAAAATCTAGTTGGTATTGAGGGTTCATTGTACCGTGGTGAATAAAGAAATTTTATAATATGCATAATGACAACTTTGATATACTATATAGACATTTTAAAACAGTCAAAGTTGTACTAGCAAGAAACGCAGTTTCACATAACTTTCAATAGCTCACGAGATATTTTAGATTTTTTTGATATATAAAATAGACGTAGGTATATTTAAATTGGTATGATAAAGCACGACTCTAACAATAAAATTTCTTAATTCGGGAATAGTATAATAAAGGTATTTAGTAAAATTACATCTAGTTTTCTGATGTAAAAAATATAATATGCATTTAAGAATAATCAGATAAACTGGAGTTGACAGCAGCAGTATTTATAGTGATGACCCTCATGGTCTAGTGGTAAGGACGTTCAACCACATATCGTGAGGTTGCAGGTTCAAGTCATAGGTGTTATTAGGTTTTTTTTAATTTCTAATAAAGTTCTGAAGTTAAATGCTAGACTTCCTTGCCTCACAGATCACTCTAACCTAGGTTATGGGCCTGGTAGGTTGTCTCTGGCCGTGGCGAATTGCCGTCTAACAGTAATAGATGAATAAATAAATAGAGACTGCACTTGTGTCTATGAAAACGATTATGAATTATAACATATGCTGCGCAGATGACGAGTTTCTATAGAGCTGTCCTAAATTCCGCTTACATGACATTGTTATTTACAAAGTGATATCATAAACAATTGCAACACGTCCACAAACATCCGCGGAATGGTGTTCCACAACAAACAAGTGTCACGTTTAGCGTCCTCACTATATAAACTACTAACTAAATACATGCAGCTTATCTTGTAACAATACACAGCCGACACATTTAGCGTCGCGAGCGAGGTTCGTACACATTTAGTATTAGTTTAGTCACCAATTGAGGCGCGCGAGGTGCACGGCAAAATGGATGTGGAAATAAACAAAGACAAAACAGATCCATGGGGTTACGTCGTTTGTTTCGGCACCATCATTACATTTGTAAGTAGCTTGTGTTTTCATTTAGCCATCTATACGTGAAGAGAAAGAATTCTTATCCATACGTTAAAAGATTGCGCTAATAAAGGGATTTGAAATTTTGTAGTTAAAGATTATATAGACATGATGCGAAGAAAGCTATACTTTTATATAATATGCATCACATATACGTTAAATTAATTAAATAAAACAATTACACTTTATGGCATGCACACAACGTTATTGTTATCAAACAAATTTGACATAATATGACATTAGTTTATAGCTTTAAATGCATAGTTAAATTATATTCGAAGTCTAATGGATTCTTTCCGCTAGACACAAGTATTAATAAATACTTGTTTTAATGAATATTGTTTATTATTCATTATATTTAGTGTTAGAACATATTAATAAATTATATTCGTTGATAGTGTGGCCTTCTCATTAGGTCATGTTTTATTCATATCTGCTAGTTCATACAGCTGTTAGAATAGGTCACAAGCGAGATAGCGCGCTAAACAATAGCTGTCTGTCAAGTTTCTGAACTGATAAACTCTAACCGGGACGAGAGGACCCCAGGGCTTTGCAAATACAGCATAAAGAGTTAAGATAGTGCTTAGAACTTTGACGTGATAATGTCCTAATAATTGATGAACGCCGGTTGCAGCACGAAGAGCACGACACTGTGTCACGGTGTCACGTTCCGCGTGCAAGGGCTATCCCTTCGTGATAACATCACTATCGGAACTGACGTATTGTATGTCAGCAGATGCCGAGTTTGGGATTAATTTCGCAATATCTTATATGATCTAACATTGTTTGTTATTTGTCCAATTGAGGTAAAATTTCATACTTTTATAAATTTCATTGAATTCATATTGACACTGAATTATCATTATTGTTGTATATAGTATAAAGGTGAAAAAATTCATTTCGATAAATTGTCATTTATTTGCACACAAAAAGCCAAACTCTTAGGTCGAACGTGCCTCTCTTCCGCGTACCGACAATACTTTAGTGCGTGCAGCCGGCGTTCGTCGATTTATAAAAAGTTATCATGTGAAGAAATAATTATCTACCTAGTCTTATTACAAATAATAATGTTTTGTAGTTATACACGTACAAAGGTATATTTCAAGACACTATTGTTTGAAATAATAAAACATACATACATATATAAAAATGCATATACATGCGCGCGATACAACGGCTACAGCAAACGCTGAAATACAAATATTAACATAAACACCAAATTCTATTTACTTATTGTGCAAATTAGTAGATTGATAAGTTTTTTGTCATTGTACCTCGCAGTTGTAATACCCAATGGCCTTATCAGTACTGATTAGTTACATTGCACTGTCATTGAAGATAAAAAACTAAGACAGTTTACATTGCAAAAATTAAAAAAATGTGACTGACTAAGGAATATTACTCCATATACTCTTACCAATCTGAAATCAATACACAATCACAATATAAGAACAACAAATAAACTGAATCTAATCAAAACGGAGTATCTAAACAGTATTTACTTGATTCATCACCTAAATGTATAACTGTTAATCAGATTACTCCTTGTAGATTTGCGGATAAACTTGTACATGTTACTGGTTAATAAATCATAATGTCTTTATTTTATTTTATATATTTACTAGCTGCGCCCCGTGGTTTCACCCGTAAGTTTCGATCCTGTGGGCATATCGAAATGAAAAATTGATGTTTACCGATTAGCAGCCCTACCCGATATGCACGCGAAATTCGAACGTCGAGTCTGACATGGGTCTAGACTCTAGGGGTTCCTAGATATCATACGTAAATGCCCTGCGTCAAAAAAGAGAAAAGTAACGGGTTGACAATTCGGCCACATAACATTACACGTTACCATGACAACATATTTTCCAGTGTATGACAAGGCAATGTCTGTGGTCAGCTTGTATTAAGATATATTTTGCACACAATCCAAAGATCTAATATCTAATCACAGGGTTATAATAAGATAAGATAAGATAAACCAAATCCAATTATGGATGGACATTATATACGGAGGCAGATAATCTCCCGTTATATTTTGAGACGAACCTGAATACATATTTTCAGATTGCCGGCATCGGGCACGTGAACTCATTTGGGCTGATCTACAAAGATTTCATTCTGGAGACACATTCGTCCGCAAAATCAATAACGACTGCTCATGGAGTTTTTGCCATTATGTTAGCCATTGGAGGTAAATAGACAACCATAACAATAGGTTTTGAATAAAAAGAACCCCTCTGTAGCATATTGATGAATTGGATTTTTCAATCACTGCTAATAATACGTATCTTTCAATAAAGAAGTAAATAACAAAGAAAAATAATATTTGTAATTTCGGAAATAATTGGCTACCTTAATATTTTTTTTTACTTGAGCATGGTTCGTTTCTTCTATACACACATATATATATATACATATATACATACATATATGTCAAAATTGGTGGAGTAAAATAAAGTAATCTAAGTATACCACTTCTTACATATGTAACTAGGGAAGTTATTCCCTGCCATAAGAGATTTGTTTTTAAAAGTGTCAAAACTATGCCATTTTAATTTAGCACATACCTACTTGTACACATATTGTATAAAATGGGATTGCTGTCACAAATAAAGCTATGATTGATTTAATAATATTACAGTAGAGTAATCAATTTTACTTAACAATAAATGTAAAAAATCTTTAAAATAAACAATATAAATTGTTCATGGTGATTCAGCAAGCAGGAATAACCTTATCGCGTTTATAATAATATTATCTTCGGCTGTGCACACAGTGGAAGTAATGTTAACATACAGACAATAATATTATTATGTAGAATCTTAAATAGTAACCAGAACCCCATTTAATCATGTGACACTTAAGATCTGCAGAATGTTACCTGATCGTAGTAACATTTTCGGTGTTGTTGAAGAGATTTTCAAAGAACGAAAATATTTATAATGTCAATTTGCAAATGAAATTGTTAGCTGCTATAACTATTGTTACAAACTTTGAAGACGCTTATAGTTATTTTCTCACAACAGCACATATTTGCTAGAAACTATTCTTATACGATAACAGATGTCATGTTAGTTTATTTATGTGGCGGCAAAACAAGGATTTGGCTCGATCTTTTGATATTTCTGAAACTATAAGCTCCTCCAGGTCCAATATTTGACGACCAGGCTGGCGAAGTGGTACAGGGCTCGGATAAGCGGAGCATGTTGCGCCAGGGTCGCGGGTTCGAATACCGCCCAGGTCATGGATTTTTATCTATGTATTATATAGGTATATTTATATAATAAAAATCTTAAATACGTAAAATTTCTTAATTTTATAAAAATATTAAATTAAATATATTTCCGTTGTCTAGTACCCGTAACATAGTGTGATATGTCCACATATATTATTACTATTATTATTATATTTTAAGTAATTTAATCTGAATTAAGGTTTTTCGCATACGGGGAATATCTGATGAATAAAAAACTTTGGAGTATAATAAAATGGTAATCATAAGTTTCACGAGAAATTGAGAAGTACATGAAGTTAATATTTTGATTCCCTCTACTACTTAAAATATATTTTTAAAATTTTTCCAGGTTTAATAATCAACATTATGGCCAAAAATAGTTTACTAAGACAAGGAAGTTTCATCGGTGCACTCATATTCAGTGTTGGTTCTATATTAAATGTAATAATATCAAGTACCGAGCACCTGCCTCTGACATTTGGTATGCTCCAAGGCCTGGGATTCGGCATGATGGTCCCAGTTTGCTATTCAACGTTGAATTATTATTTCGTGAAAAGAAAAACGCAAATCATGAGCATAGTCAAAGCGTTGCAAGGATTCATTTTAATATGGTACCCGCAATTTATGAAGCTAATTTTATCCACATACGGATTTAGAGGAACATTGGTTGTCATAGCTGGGATTTCTTTGCACACGTTCCCAGGAATGCTCACGATGGAAACCAACTCCAAATCGACGGCTATAAAACGATCAGCAAGTATTTTTGGTCTTTACTATGTTCCGACTCTAAAACCATAAAACTACTTCGATATTTTAGGTAAAATATATGACGTATTTTATAATTTCGGTTCCGTTTTCTATTTTTTCAGTGTTAATTAACTGCATTAATTAAACTAAATTTATAAAGAGCAATATTTGGTATGGAAAAGTTCAGACTTGTGTTTTGCTGAAAAGAATTGGTGTTTTTTTCGCTTTTCCTTTACATCTTATGATTTTCGAGTCGAGATTTTATAAGCTGTAATCTTAATAAGGTAACCACTAACAGTTATGTTTTTACAGAAAAGTCAACCATAGAGAACATTGAAGATAATCACGAAGGTGTGGATTTGTTAAGAAAGAAAGAAAATTTAATTGATGAAGAATCTCAGAGGCATAGTATATCTACAAAAATCGTGTACGATTATTTTCTTAGTTAACTTTTAAAACACTTAATTAATTAAATTTTATTATTTAATAAAAGATAAAGAAAGAAAAACGAAATACAATCATGTAATATAATCGTGTAAAATATTTTGGTAAGAGGTAGTGCCACACTGCATGCTTGCATGCAGTCGAATTGGGCCGGCACGACCGGGGAGGTACCTCTCGCTTACACGAGACTGGCGTAAAGTGACAGCTGTGCTGTCGCGTTTCGTGCGGTGTGTAAGTAGCCGGTGGTCCATGGAGGTGGGAGGAGAAAGGAGGGCAGCGCATCTGTATAGCCTCTATGCGGATATTTGTGGGCGTCGGTAGTCATGAAAATGGCTCCGGCTGCTCGTTTGCCCTCCTATATCTCAAAAGGCAATAAACAACACCTAGATATTATGTTTTGCTTATTGTCATTGTGATGAATAACTAATTTTTATTTTTATTTTATTTTGCTCACTTTCATCCTAATAATAAATGTTATTTCTATTAGATTTGCAAGAATTGTTAAATAAATATATAATTTTCACTAACCTATAATATTAATTAAGAAATATTTCCTACAGGAGAACAATCTTAGAAATATTAAATGTTAAAGTCCTAAAGGATTTCGTCTACTGCAATATTTGTTTGGGACAAAGCTTCGTCAATTTTTCTGATTTGATATTTTTTGTTTTGCTACCGATGCTGTTGCAGCAGCATGGATATGAAACGGTTAGTTGTACTTTAAATAACATTTTTTTTATAAGTTTTTAAATGTAATATCTAAGGGGTACACTGCATGCTTGCATGCAGCTGAATTGGGCCGGCACGACCCGGTAGGTACCTCTAGCTTACACGAGACCGACGTAAAGTGACAGCTGCGCTGTTGCGTTTCATGCGGTGTGTAAGTTGCCGGTGGTGGTGGTGGTTTTTGTTATTCTCTTTTTAATTAGGGACCTTTGTCACAGGAGATGACTACGACGGTCCCAATTAAGACATTATTAGAAAGTAATTTGGATGCTCTTGCAAATCGTATATAATTTTAGTTTTCATTCTCTATATATAAAAACATAAAGATTTTCTGTACCCTCTTCAAAGAGTCGTAAACTATGCATTTGATCACGTGATACATGATCTTTGGAAAACTTCCTTTTCTTAACTATATAGGTACCCTAAGCCCTAACCACTTTATTATTAAGAGGATAAAATAGGAGGGTGAACCTAGTAAATGATAAATGAATTGTTAACTAGGATTTACACAGGCAATTACTTCTACACTAAGTATAGAAACGTATATTTTAACGGAATTTCAATGTAAGAATCTATCATAATCCGTCGATAGTAAATGGTATTAAAAATTTATATTAATGAGCATTTATGAAACAAAACAACAATGCAATTATATTTTTTTTATGACGACCTTATAATATATTTCTTTCAGGACCAAATTGCAATGTGCATATCAATTTGTGCGGGATCCGATGTGGCCGGTCGTTTTGGTTTGGCCGTTTTGAGCAGCGCATTTGATTTCAACACACGAACATTGTTCTATGTATCAACAGTGTTAACATTTATTGGAAGATTGGGTAACGTACATTCAAATATCTATCGTAACCTTGGCTTGACGTGACAATCGTTAGCTACAGGAAATTATTGCCGGTTTATTATCCAGTTTCCTGCCATAATTCATGAGCTCTTGTACGACGTGCCACTGCTTCATATCAGAATCAGGGTTACACGATGGAGGTACCTCTCGCTCGATACTGCGATAAGCGACAGTTACAATGTCGACAGTTTGTGAGTTTTCTGTGGTTCATTACGGGGAATCATCTTAATCATCATCATCATCATGTTAATAAAAAAATTGAGAAATATAAAAAAAACCTTTACAATTCGATTACACGTTAAAATATAACAATAAAAATCGCTATAACATCCATGCTTATGATCGCGCGGAGTAACTGAGATACTTCGAACACCCTAAAATATTAAATAGCATGTCGCAAGTGAGAATGAAAGGCTTCCTGAAAGCTGTAACGTTAGAACATCCCGTGCCTCGGTGAGCACGTTAAGCCCTCGGTCCTGCCCCTGATTTCTCTCCGGTCGTGTCGGACGGCCGTCCTATCGGAATATGAGAATAAGGGAATAGAGAGTGCACTTGTGTCTGCGCGCACATTTGTGCACTATAATATTATGTCCTGTGCAGATGGCTCGTCTATATAGACGGTTGACGTAGCCGAAATCGGCTAGGACGACATTGCATTAACGTTAAAACTTTTTATTCATTAATGAATAAACATGTAACTATAATTATTATATATCTTAGATACGTTCTTCTTATCAACGGTATAATTTATCAGTCTCTTGTTATATGATTTTTGTGATATGCGAGATTATTTCGTATTTATTTATAGTATTTGTCTATTGTGTTTTTCCGTTACGAAAGACTGTGACTTGCGTTTTCAATATTGCGTTTCGTCTAGACCAATATAAATAGGTACATTGTTTGTAATTTGTATAATTAATACCATACTATGATAATTTTATCTTATTGAATCATATAGTCATAATTATTAAAGTATTTTTTTCATAATTTAAGTGGCCTAATTGTAATTAGGCTAAGGAGTGAGTAGGCAGCCAAACAGACTGTCTAAGTAGTAGGTTACTACTAGCCAGTCGGTTTGTCTATATAAATATAGTTAAATAATAAATATTAAATATCTTAAGTTGAAAGCTGCGGAAAACAGGTCTCTATTAATGAACACATCATTACCGGAGAAGGTGTCTCAAAAGAAAGTCGACATTTGCTTTGGTTATTGCTTGAACGCTAATATTTTGAGGGGTGAGGGGATATGTCAATCGGTGACATGGATCTTGGGAATTAGCTATCGAAATAAACTTATATAAAAAATATTTTTTTTCAATAAACTTCTATCTTTTTTTTTTTAAATTTTTAATATCTTTTGAGGCACCTTGTATTGTTCTTTCCAACAATTAATAATCTGCCACTTCGAGTTCTCTTTCTCGAGAATAATCTCATGTTATTTAACCTTATTTCGAGGATTTCATTCTGTGCCTGTACAAGTGCAAAATCTTAATTTTACACGAGAGCGAAAATAAGATTTAAAAAAATCTATTGTGAAAGAAGGAGACTAGAATCGATCTGAGCACTTCATGTTATTGATAAAAACATCTTTAAAAATACATTTAATATTATTAATATTACAGAAAAAACTTGATTTTTTTTGAAAAAAACTACGAGTTGTACCTACCTACTAAGATGTTGTAATACGAGTAAAAAATATGTGTTAAATAATACAAGATTAGTTATATCATTGTGTAATACTAGAAAGCCTAAACTAAAAAAGAGAAATTGTTTTTGGAACCAGTAAATAAATCGCTTTTTACTATATTATCTCCGAAACTGTAGCAAATAGAAATACTTGAGTTGGCCTAAAAAAACGTACATTTTGTTGATTATTTCTATATAAAAAAGCAAAAAAGGGTACAAGTCAACTTGCATCACTCATCACAAGAGGCACAATTAAATAAATTTAAAAAAAAACATTTTTCTCAACATCTCACAAATTAAAAAAAATAAGGTACCTACATCAAATTTTGTTAAATTTGATGTACCTTAATTTTTGTAATTTGTAAATACTGATATTTTGTTAAGAAAATAATGTTGAAACCAATTTTCTTCACAAAACGGTGCGAACTGTGAACTCATTTTTATTGAGCACTACAGTTCAAACACTGTTATATAATAAGTATATTAATATATTTATTTATATATATTTATATTTATTTTCAGTCATCTTAAGCCTCAAGGAGTTCCTGTGGGTGGCCATGTTGACCAGTGTTCTTGGTGTGTTGAGAGCAGTCCTGCATGTGACCAGCCCCGTGGTCATCTCGAACCACGTGTCTCACGAGGACTTCACCGGGGCCTACGCGTTGTTCCTCCTCGCTGCTGGAGTGACCAACGTCTTATTTTCCCCAATCATTGGTAGGTTTATTTATATAATTATATATTAAGATTACGCGAATTTCACACATTACAATAAAATAAATTAAACTGATTTTATCGCGGTTTATTTAATTTATTTATAACTTCCGCCCGCGGCTTCGCGCGTGGATTTCGGACTTCAAAAATTATTCAAAATTTTAATTTTTTATTCTGATATGAAAGCTATATTATTGTAAAGTTTCATGAAAATCCGTCCAGTAGTTTCGGAGATTAGCCCGAACGAACGGACAAACAGACAAACAAAAAAATTAAAAATCATAGAAAAGTCTTCTGTTACTATTTTAAAATCGCCCCCAATTAGTTTTTCGTAAATATATTCAATGTACAGACACTAAAATTTTACTGTTTTACTATATGTATAGATTACACGAAACCGGCGTAAAGTGACAGCTGTGCTGTCACGTTTCGTACGGTGTGTAAGTATCCGGTGGCCCATGGAGGTGAGAGGACAAAGGAGAGCAGCGCATCTGTATAGCCTCTATGCGGATGTTTGTGGGCGTGGGTTGTAATGAAAATGGCTCCGACTGCTCGTTTGCCCTCCTATATCATAAAAAAAAATCACAACATTTCAGGCTCCTTACATCCGGCTACTTACACACCGCACGAAACGCGACAGCACAGCTGTCGCTTTACGCCTGTATCGTATTTAAAGTGAGTTTCCTAGTCAGTACTGACTAGTGACTAGGAAGGTACTTAGTATAAAACAAAGTCGCTTTCCGCCGTCTGTGTGTATGTATGCATATCTTTAAAAGTATGAACCGATTTTGATGGGATATTTTCAATAGAATGATTTAAGAGGAAGTGTTACATGTATTTAACTCCGAAGGCGAAGCTAGTAATTAATAATACTTATGTTAAAGAGGTTATTTTATGTGAAAATATATACGGTCGAATTGAGAACCTCCTTTTTTTTGAAGTCGGTTAAAAATTAAAATATCACGTTTTTTACTCGCCCGGGCTATATTTAGACTGAAGTGTTTACGCACAAATCTGAAACTGGGGCTTCATGAGCTATCTTTAAACGTTCCGTGTAAAGGCTGTCACACACTATGCAGATGCGGTAAGATATCTGTATCTGAGCGCACATCTGTCAATATCGCTTTCTATACTAAACTCAAGGGGCAACACACACTACGCAAGTCACTTATATTTTACTGTCAATCTGTAGGCACATAATTAATTATACTGAAGGATGGTTTTATACGCAGATAAAATTTTATCGTATCTGCTTAGTGTGTGACAGCCTTAATCCAAATAGAAGACAAAGTCTCTTATCGGTGTAAATATCAATGTTTACTTTTTTTAGTATTTAATATCTTAAGTTTCGCATTTGACGAGGCCGAGTAATCCCGATATTTTGAACTTCTGTCGCGAAGGAAAGAAACCTTTTTAACGCTACGGCTAGATTGTAGAAATTAAGATCTTATAGGTACCTAGGGGTTATGCAGGATTCGTACTTATTAAAACCCCTACGACCACTCTAGGCATTAGGAAAAGCTGCAGGAACCGTAGTAGAACCTCAGCACCGGATGATAATTTAAGTTTGGTATTTCTCCTTCCAGGTGCCTTGAAGGACGTATATCAGGATTATATTCCTGCATTCTACGGGATCACAGCGTGCTGCGTACCCTGTCTGGTGCTCTGGCCGATGGAATGGATTATAAAACGAAAATAATTTATAATATGTTTTATACTATGATTAATTTTACATATAAACGATTTTATATAGGTATAATTTATATTTGAAAAACACAACAACACAACATTGTTATTATTGTATAGAACAGCGGTCGCCAACCTTTTGGCAGGCAAGGGTCGCAAGGTAAAATAAACTAAACGTGAGGCACATTTGTGTAATATTCACCCTAGAAGCCCAATTTACCTTTTTTTTAGTTTGGTCTCTCCTTCCCAATAACTTATTTATAAGACATTCACGGGCCGCCCGCGCCAGTTGGACGACGGCCGCGGCGGGCCGCGGGTTGCGTACCGCTGGTGAGAGTACCATATCTATATTAATACATATGTAATGTCAGAACTATGGGTATATAAAATATTCCAAAGGCGACGCTGCTGTCATTATCAAATGTTTTTAGGGGCAATTCCATTAAATCAGTCATTTCAAATAAATATATGTATAAACAAATAATATAGATTAGTTTAATATATAGGTACCTTATTAACTGCCATTTTGTATACGTTTTAATGTTTGTAAGTTTGTAACTCATTATGTACAAAACTACGATGGTTTTACATTAATTATATTAATATACTTACATTAAATAAATAATTTTTTTTGTTACGTTGAGGTTAGGAAAACTTGGAGGCTGTTTTTTTAAATACGGTATGGGAAGGGGCAAAGGAGAAATCGGATCAATTTTCATTATTATCTGCGCCGATAGACATTCGCATAGATTCGCACATTCATATACAGACATAAGTGTGACCCTTCTCCATTTTCCCACCTCTGTGGGGCGCTGCCTACTTAACCGCACGAAACGTGTCAGCACAGCTGTTTATTACTCCGGGTACCTCCGGTCGCGGCCGGTCGCGCTGGCCTAATTCGGATGTAAAGTAGCGTGGCATTACCTTTTACTAAGATGGGGGTTATGAAGATTACCAGGTTACTTATATTCTGCCGAAAGGAGGCGAGGGCAAGCGATGACATACAACAGCAA
>LUGF01045095.1:191252-206865 GCA_001625245.1 Calycopis cecrops
TGCTGTTGTCTAATACGTAATTATTTCTTTAATTTGTACATGATACTGATGTAGTACAAAATGCGTTCAATAACTTAATCGGTTAAAATAAAATATAGTTTTTTGGCAGTAATTTGATTAGATTAAATCAATTTTTTTTTAAATGTTTTAACATGAATTTCATTTTCTTGAAACAGCTGCTATAGGAAACTTAGGCTTTAAGATTTTCTTACTAAAAGACCGATTCCTTTTTACCCGCGTAAATTTCGATCCCGTGGAAAATAGAAAATTATGCCATGGCATCCCACAGGAACAGTTTTCGGGATAAAAACTAGGTATCCTATGTGTTAATCCAAGTTACCCTCTACGTGTGTGCCAAATTTCATGAAAATCGGTTTAGCGGTTTTTGCGTGAAGGAGTAACAAACAAACATACAAACTTTCGCATTTATAATATTAGTAGGATAGGATAATATAAATACATAGATAAACCATGACCAAGGCGGGATTAGAACCCGCGACCTCTCGTGCAACATGCTCCGCCTTTTCCGAGCCCTGTACCTCTGCGCCAGCCAGGTCGTCCACAAATTGGTAGCGATACTGCAGCCTTTCGCAGGGTTTCTGATTTTTAGGGAAGTCCTTTGGAAGAAGGAAGGAGTGCCCCTTTAACTATTTTAAACACTTTTATTTTTTATTATTTGGCGGATCAATAGTCGCTAAAAAGCGATGGTTCGTTGGCCACTCTTGCTATAAAATTGTTTTTTTATTATTTTATAAGAGGGCAAACGGGTAGTTGAGCCTATTGAATACCAACATCTATAGAGAACAGAGCAAACGAGCAGTCGGAGCCATTTTCATGACTACCGACGCTAATAGACACCTGCATAGAGGTTATACAGATGTGTTGCGCTCTGTCCTCCTCCCTCCAGGGGCCACTCACAGGCCTCACAAAACGTGACAACATAGCTGTATCGTGGAAATGAGAGGTGCCTCCCCGGTCGTGCCGGCCCTATTCAACTACATACGTAAATTACACATACGTACATACAAAATAAAATTGTAAGATATAGTGCCACGCTGCGTGCATGTAGCCGAATTGGGCTGGCACGACCGGGGAGGTACCTCCCGCTTACAAGAGACAGGCGTAAAGTGACAGCTGTGCTGTCGCGTTACGTGCGATGTGTGAGCAGCCGGTGGCTCATGGAGGGAGAAGGAGAAAGGAAGGCAACGAATCTATACCTATAGCTTCTATGCGGATGTCTATGGGCGTCGGTAGGCATGAAAATGTCTCCGACTGCTCGTTATCCCCTCTATACCTAAAAAAAAAAAAATAAAAAAAAAACATGTAAGCAGATGCAACTACTTCTTCCTAAATTTTTTTGTATGTACGTATGTGTAATTTACGCATGTGGTCGAATAGGGCCGGACAACATACTACATTGTTTTTGTTTGCACCCCTTGTCGCCCAGGTAATATTGTCTGGAGCTAGACTGCTGTCTGCATGCTTAATTAGCTCCAACCCCGGCTTTGCCTGTCGTTCGATTCGAAGCGGAATGAATTATGCATGGCTACGTAATTGTTTCTCAGGAATTGAAGTATCGACGGCAAAATAATAACTTTACAGTAGAAGTACTTTTAATTTTATCGATTTTCTATTACAGGCTCTTACAATTTTAATGCAATCGTTTTTTTTATATAGTACAAGGGGCAAACGAGGAGTTGGAACCATTTTACAGACACCGGAGGTTATATAGATGAGTTGTCCTTCTTTTTTCTCCCCTTTTCATGGGCCACTAGCTGGCCACTTACACACGGCCACGTATAACCTCTTTTTTAGTCGGCCCAATTCGACTGCATGCAAGCATGCAGTGTGGCACTACAATCTTACAATCTATCTATGGGCGTCGGTAGTGAAGTGGCTCCGAATTCCCGTTTGACCCCTTATACTATAAAAAACATAAATAACAATATAATAACTAAATATTCCCCACTCAGGAATAGAGAACCTAGCGCCACATATATTCTTACATATTTGTTCATTTATATACATAAACATATCGACACAATCGAATGCAAAGTCAAGTTCGTCCGGACAGGAATATCCGAGAGGTCAGGGCCGGGACCTCAGACTCGGATTTAGAAATAGAAGCCTCGAACTGGTACTGGTACTGCGGAGGGCTTCGAAACATTTTAATAATTCAAAATATTTCGATCTTATGCGATCTTATAATATAACAGTATCATAATGCGCTCACTGATGTTTTTTTATGACATAGGAGGGCAAACGAGCAGTCGGAGCCATAGTCGGGAACACCGACAGCTGCATATTAATATGCAGCGTGGTACCTCTATAATATATAGGTTATACTCGATTATTTATTCCAAGCCGTATTGCTTGTAGCAACGATTTTAAGTTCAGCTTATTTATTTTACTTGTTTGTATCTAGGCAGCGGTATGAATTAGTTCATTATTCAATATAAATTATAATAATTGAATGAACTTAATAGCTACGAAAGGCGTATTTTAATCATGAATATAGGCAAATACTCGTATAAATGCTACGTTTAGAAAATGAAGTCTCAGACCAAATACTTTCTATTTGGTCTGAAGATGGAGTGTGGATTGGTTATATTTCACCTACTAGTGGGTCGCCAGTGAATATTTTGGGTTTATTGAAACTGCTTTTAGAAACTTGCGAACATAGAAAAAATGTCTGACATAAATATATTTTTTAAAAAATGACATTCATTTCAGACAAAATATTTCTAAAACCCACGCCAAAAACTAATATTTGCGCAGTTGACATCAATTGTTTGTCGATAACAATTTACTTTATTTTTCTTTTTTTCTTTTTTTTCATGTTTTTCTGCACGTCTTATCGGCTGACTAATAATCATTTTTTTTTCTTTCGTGATACAGAATGAACAATAATAAATAATTAAAAGTACAAAGTTTTTAAGATAAAAAAAACAAACATACTAGAAAAAAAATACAAAGGTTGTTGCAAAATAAAAAGCAACAGAACAGACAAAAGAAAAAAAACATAAATAAGATGCAAATATTTTATAAGCTTAATGTATATACAAACAACAAATTATATCTTACATCCGTTAAGTTCTTTCGAAGTGCGGTACCCTAATAAATATCGGCGAATAAACGGTGAATTCCAAACATCAAAACTAAAACACAATAGGCATACCTCTTCTTTGAAGTCGGCCGAAAAAGGAAAGAATTGCTAAGGGCAAATAGCATTAGGAGAGAAGGGTGCCTACATTACTCGACTTAGATTAATGTAGTCCCACAAGATGTCTGGAGAGGTCGGGACGCAAAAATGTAATCCATTACAGTGGCCACTAAACAAGTAGGACTCGATTGTTATAGAAAATGTGGGGTATTTACTACCTAAAATACACTTGTTTTTGTGGTATAGGTGGGCAACCGAGCAGTCGGAACTGTTTTCATGACTACCGACGCCCATATACATCCGCGTAGAGGCTGCACAGGTGCGCTGCCCTCCTTTCTCCACATCTCCATGGGTCAACGGCTACTCACACACCGCACGAAACGCGACAGCACAGCTGTCCCTTGATGCCGGTCTCTCGTAAGTATATTTTTCTAACAAGTAACAATCAGTGCTAAACAAAAGCCTTTTCCCATAGACAGCGGCATTATTGCCTACACATATGTAGCTCTACTTCCTACCTCCCATTTAATGGACCACTAGAAGCTGTGCTGTCGCGTTTCGTGCGGTTTGTAAGTAGCCGGTGGCCCATTGAGGTGGGAGAGAAAGGAGGGCAGCGCGTCTGTATACCCTCTATGCGGTTGTCGTTGAGCGTAGTCATGAGAATGGCTGCCTCTATAACATAAAAAAAAAAAACATACAAACTACACGAAATAGCTGTCACTTGAAGACGGAGTTATGTGAGCGAGAAGTACGAGTTGAAAGGAATTTTTGAAGTAAAATTTCTATACGCGCGCTTGACATGGGGAGTAAGCTGGCGAGAGCGTTACAAAAATGTGGTGGCGAGGCCAATGGAAGTTGTCAATCAAATTCAAAATTCAAATTCGATTTAAATGAAACTTTTTTGTATTTAAAAAAATAATATCATAATTTATGACAGGTTATTATATTTTGTTGTTTTATTGTATTGTTGTATTGTAACTACGGTAATGAATTTGTATATTAAATCAATAATTAAGTTTTACTTCAGTAGTGTGGTCTAAATGAGATACTTTTTTGTACTACAATGCCCCCATTGTAAAGTTAACGTCGATTTTGCTTTCTTGTTAGGGAGGGGCAACACAAATTTGTGTAACCTCTATGCGGATGTCTATGGGCGTCGGTAGTCATGAAAATGTCTCCGAGTGATATTAAAGATATGAAAATAATATAGGCTAGCTGGCGATGTGTGGTCTGTGGACAAATATTATTATGTCACTCATTTCTCATTGCACATGCAACATATAAGTGATGTATCGGAATGTATGCCATCCGTCGATTTGCATCATTTGAGCACCACACGGCGCGCGCCGCACGCCGCCCGCTCCGTCACACAGAAGCCTTAATGCGAGCCTGACGGGAATAGATTTATTCAATCATGAACTTGGTGTTGGTGAAAAATAGAATATATCGCCTCTAAATAAGTAATATCAACGTTATATGATTCAGACTGGGCCATGTGTCTGTGTGCATGCATGTTGCTGTGGTTAGCATGTTGCTGTAGTTAGCATGTTGCTGTGGTTAGCATGTGGCTGTGGTTAGCATGTTGCTGTGGCTAGGATGTTGCAGTGGTTAGCATGTTTCTGTGGTTAGCTTCTTGCTGTGGTTAGCATGTTGCTGTGGTTAGCATGTTGCTGTGGTTGGCATGTTGCATTGGTCAGCATGTGGCTGTGGTGAGCATGTTTCTGTGGTTAGCTTCTTACTGTGGTTAGCATGTTTATGTGGTTAGCATGTTTCTGTGGTTAGCATGTTGCTAACAGATCTAGGCCTTAGTGCAGACGGGCGATGGAACCCGGGGCATTTTAGTGGGTATTTGGTTTATACCCAAGCTTCACACAGACATCGAACCCCACCTAGGTCCGGTTGCAGTGCGTGAATTTTATTATTATTAATTAGCTGTAGATTGTAAACTACCGGGTTCCAGCCCAATTCGGCCGCAATGCAGCATGGCACTACCTCTTATTAAACTTAACTGGTATATTTATTCACAGTCTGCAAATGTAAATTTTACCGTTTCTAAAGTAATGCGAAAGTTTGTATGTTTGTTTGTTTGTTACTCCGTCACGCAAAAACTGCTGAACCGATTTTCAAGAAATTTATCATACACATAGAGGGACTTGCTTTAATTAACACACAGGATAGTTTTGATCCCGTAAAAATGTTCCTATGGATGCCATGGGATGATTTTCTATTTTCCACGGGATCGAAATTAGCGCGGCTCAAACCGCGGGGTGCAGCTGGTAGTTAATAATAAAGATAAGCGTTAAAGAGGTAGTTAAATGTTAACGAGTAGGTACTTGACTCCTTAATATAAAGATTTTTAATGGGATGAGAGATAAGTTAATAAGTTTAAAACAGATGAAGAACAGATATATTTCAAACATGAGAAGGGAGAACATATTTATCTTGTACTTCCGCTTCCGTTTCCGATTTCGGACTTAAAAAATGGAGTTATCAAACACACAAACCTTTCTCTTGAATCACTCTATGTATTTAAAAAACGCATCAAAATCGTTTGTGTAATTTTAAAGATCTAAGCATACAGACACACAGACGGCGGAAAGCGTGTTTTATACTGTGTATCTAGTGATTCTCGATTCACAGTGTTCGTAAGTTCTAAAATTGGCCCATGGAGGTGGGAGGATAAAGGGGGGCAGCGCATCTGTAAAGTTTCTATGCAGATGTCTATGGGCGTCGGTAGTCATGAAAATGGCTACAACTGCTCGTTTGCCCCCTTATACCATAAAATAAAAAAAAATTAAAAATCTTCTAAAATATGTTAAGAGACTTTTATACAATGTCCTCTGAATATTAGATTAGTTAGAATCGACAGTAATAAACCTGTGTACGTTTCAACTTTTTTTCAGATAATTCTAGGTAATTCTCGCTACCTCTGAGAATCGGTAGTAAACTATATTAACTTTTTACCCAATATTCATCAGGAACAAATACGCGGGTGAAACCGCGGGGCCTACTATGCGAAGATCCACACGAGTTGAAACGAAATGTTCTATTAGCGAAACACTTCTGCGTTAACGTCGGCTAAGCGAATTAACTCGCACCGTAAAAGCTGTCGCTAACTCAATTAGCGAGTGCGACCCCGATTCGCATGGCTCTCGAGCTTTAAAACCATTCATCATAATCAGCCTCTGACGATATATTGGGCATAGACAGAATTCAGACAGAATAATATAAAAGGTTGATAAAAGTTAAATGAAACCACGTACTTTTTTTTTTTGTGGTATAAGGGGGCAAACGAGCAGTCGGAGCCATTTCTTATGACTACAGACGCCCATAGACATACGCATAGAGGCTATACAGATGCGCTGCCCTCTTTTCTCCTCCCACCTTCACGGGCCACCGGCTACTTACACACCGCACGAAACGCGACAGCACAGCTATCACTTTACGCCGGTCTCTTGTACTTAGTGTATCATTTCCAGGCTACGCAACCAAAATCAGATCAATCGGAGCAATAGTTTAGCCACAGGTTTTTTTTATCGTCGCCTATGGCGCCTATAAAAAGTGTTTTCGTATACTTGTCTTAAACTTTTTTTTAATAGTTTCGGATTAACTGTAGGTTATTATAGCATAAGTGGTTTATTTTAACGCCTCTCGCTTTTATCAACCTTATATAGTATTCTACAGTATAAAATGCAAAAGGAACAATCGGAGCCATTTTTATGACTATCGATGCCCATAGAGGCTATACAGATGCGTTGCCCTCTTTCCTCCTCCTCTCTCCATGGGCTACCGGCTTCTTACACACCGCACGAAACGCGACTGCAAAGTTGTCACTTTACGCCGGTCTTTTTATTACGGATCCTCGCTATCATATTTGCCACTTGACGTCCTAAAGCATATAAAAAAAATATATGCGCGCGTGTTGATAATAAAATGTTCCTATTTAGCTCCAGGCTACTTGTAAATGCATTTATGCAAATGCTGGCCGTCGTCCGGCGACTTTGTTGAGCGGACACGATTAAAAAAAAACAGGGAAAAACATGGAACCTTTTTACTGTACCTCACGTTATCAATACGAATTTAACTACACAGCTTTAAAGTCTGCCAACACATTCCAGCTAAAGCAAAAAGCATATTCTTTCATATTCTACATGAATAGATAGACACAGGTAAATACTTATACCTAAGCCTAAAATGTGACGAAATAATGCAAAAATTAAAGTAAACATCCTAAAATCGTTAAGTAACCTAGTGCTCATAATAGTATAGACTATAGAGCAGGGTTTCTTAAAGTGGGGTCCACAGACCCCTAAGGAGTCCGTGGCGTATAGGTGTGGTGGCATCTGACAAAATTCTATGTTGCTTTATAGTATCCCTTACTACACCAACGTTCTTTAACAACTTTTTTAAATATCTTAATTGGAAGTGATAAATAATGTTCTTTCGTACATACAAGACATTATCTAAAATGTATTGAGAGTGAACACGGAGGCACATCAATACCCAAAGGCTTAATGGCTGTGATGCAGCGTTCCCAGATCCCGTCCTCCCAATGGGCCAACTACTTACAAACCGCACGAAAAGCCATATCACAGCCATCACTTTTAAGGCCGTCTTTTTTATGGTATAGGTGGGCAAACGAGTGTTGGAGCCATTACCTTCCGTCCCTACCATTACCTACAACCACAGACATCCGCATAGACTATAAGATGCCTCCTTTCTCCTCCCACCTCCATGGGCCATCGGCTACATATACACCGCACGAAACGTGACAGCACAGCTGTCACTTTACGCCGGTCTCGTGTTAGCGAGAGGTACCTCCCCGCAAGTTGGCGCTGCGTCTAAGTGTTCAATGTAATTGTACGGAAGGAGTTGTCATCAATCATTGTCGCCGCGGATATAACGTCAGACATCGATCTAATGCGGTATAAAGAAGCTCCGGCGTGAGCCCTCCGCCCTTATCACAATTTACAACGTATCGCAAACTGACAAACGAGCAATTCGAGCCATTTTCATGACTACCGACGCCTATAGACATAAAGGCTGCCCCATAAAGGCTGTACAGATGCGCTGTCCTCGTCTCTCCTCCCGTCTCCATGGGCCACCGGACACTTTACGCCGTCATGTGGACATGTGCATTTACACGCGAACCTTCAACAGCCCTATCAAGGGCGAGTCAGTGCTGTCGAGTGAAGGTTTGTACGTAACATTTATATTCGGATTTTTTATTACGAGACAAAAGAGGACTTATATCCTTTTAGTGGTCACCGCCAAGCCAATGTAATTGTCATGTAGAAGTCCCTTCTTTCCTCCCCCAATGTACGACTAGAATATCAAAAAGACCCACAAAACTTTCCAGCAATAACGTCTCAGTGAGAGATATCTCCTCGATCGTGCGAGTTATATACGGTTACAATGTACAAATACTTAAAAAACATCACATTACATCACAAAAAAAACAATTTTCACACAATAAAATAGTGAAAATATTAGTTTCACAATGAAATGACATACTGCAAAGACTGACTGAGAGATTTCACTGTTTTATACGAAATGTTACATTACTACGACGCAGAAGTATTTAGTAACTAATCAGTATATATTAGAGGATAATATAATATATATTAATTTTTAGTATTAATTGTGGACTTGTCACACCATTAGCCTAGCCCCTCGCTAAGTAACGTAAGGACTTGTTAAGTGTATCTAGTATGTAGTAGATAACAAAAATATATTTAATGTGTTTTATAAATTTAAGAAATTGTATATAATTAAGATTGTTATTTTAAAAATACATATAACACATAAACATCCATGACCAATGCGAGATTTGTACCCGCGAGCCCTGCTGCAACATGCTCCGCTTATCCGACTCCTGTACCACTGCGCCAGCCTGGTCGTCAACAGTATATAAGTATACTAGAGGATAATCAACTATTAGTTGTGTTTTTCTGATAATGAATGTGCCCTGTGTCACCCGCTTTGTCAAGAAGACTCCAACGACACATGCGTTAAAATGTGTCAAGTTGTTCCGGCTGTAGAACCTTACAATTTACACACTCATATGTAAATACACACAGACTTGCATAAGCTCGAAAAACATTACTCTCTTACTGCCGGTAACATGTGAAAATAAATAATTTAGCTTGTAGAAATATAAACAGAAAACATTCGAACTGAGAAACAAGTTTATCTCTCGGGGAATCACTGTTGTTTAAAACCGCTAATGTACGAAAAGTAAAGACAAGCATAGATTGTTTATCACATCTGACATGGGATGCTACAGTTTTGTAAAGTGTGTAGTTGCAAGGGAGTAACAAATACCAACAACTGAGGAAGCATGTAGAACACAACACGCCGCGGTAATACAATAACAAATGTTACGCCAGCCTGTGTGCAGCCAGTCTGTGCTGTACCATCTAGTTGTTTGTGAGAACTAATGAACTTGCACATGTACAATTAGACACAGTAGAGAGATCCTTTAGCAATGCTTTGTTATAAATAAATACATTCTTATCACAATTACTCACACACGTTTCACACATCATTAGACCATGCTACGGACTCGGACATAATATTATAAGTTCTATTTTTATTATGTTTTATTACTAGCTAGTGCCTGCGACTTCGTTCGCGTAGCGTAGTAATATTGTAATTTGTGTATGTGATAAGTGAAATATAGTGATTTGTTATTGTTTGCCAAAATTCCGATTTCCCACAGGAATGGGAGATTTTACCGCAGTAAAAAGTATTTTTGATCTTGACCAAGCTTAGTATATGTATGTATATATACCACAAAAAGTTTCATTCAAATTCGTCCAGTAGTTTCGAAGATTATCTCGTCTGGCTAGTTTCGAAGACAAACAGACCAACAAAAAAATTAAAAATCATTGAAAAGTGTTCTAATACAAGTACTATTTTAACATCGCCCCCAATTCGTTTTTCGTAAATATATTAAATCTACAGACACACGAATTTTACTGTTTTATTATAATACTAGCTTCCGCCCGCGGTTTCTCCCGCGTGGATTTCGGACTTCAAAAATGGTGTTGTTGTTAATATACATATAAACCTTCCTCTTGAATCACTCTATCTATTTAAAAACCGCATCAAAACCGTTGCGTAGTTTTATAGATTTAAGCATACAAAGGGACATAGCGACATAGAAAGCGACTATACATAATCTAATATTATACTGAAATATATATTATTCTAATATTATACTGAAATATATATTATATTAAATATATACGTATTGTATGAAACAAAAAATCGCTTTGAGAATCGAATTTGTCGCCGCGCATTAAGTCAATCTTATCGTGATAATAACTTTTAATCTATTCGTCCAAATTACTTAGTGTAAAAGACAAAGTTTATCTACATTCATTACGTAAAGTGACAGATGTATCAATTTTCATAAGAGTCCATAAATATTCTAAAATGTGCATCGTTAAAAAATATACAATTTAATTGAATGTTTGGTTCACTATTTTGGTCATAGTGACTTACACATAAAAGATAGATATATGCTGTCGCGGACTTTTATTTAGAACTATTTAAGATAAATAATCCTACAGTAATTATCTTTGTGTAACTCCAACGATTAGGGCAGCTCACGCCAATATTGCTCTCAGGGGGCTGATTTTTTTCCGACTTACTTGACAGTTATCGTTATATTATAACCAAATTATAAAAAAATCCCTATATATTTTAACTTATTATATTATTCTGATATGAAAGCTATATTACTGTAAAGTTTCATGAAAATCCGTTTAGTAGTTTTTGTGTGAAAGAGTAACAAACACACTCACAAACTTTCGCCTATATAATATTAGTAGGATGTATGTAAAGATAGATTTTATTAATACTTGAAAGGTGAAAAGATTTTCTAATGAAACTGTTGTTTGCATACATATGTATGTAAATAACAGTTTCACTAGAAAAACTGTTGATGTTGACGTCATCATGCACGGGCAGCCAATGCCTCATGATACTTAATATTTTAAAATCCACAGAAACTCCACAGTCTATTTATTGATAACTTTCGTTGGATTTTCACTCGTTACTTCTCACTAGACACTGATCATTAATATTAGCGCAGTAGTGTAAGTAAATTTAAACAGGAAGTAATTCCCGGGCCCCGTGCTGGCGAGCAGCACGCCTAGTTGCAGCTGCGAGCTTCAGTCAGTTAATTGAGTGGCTCGGCCCGCACGCGGAGTAAACTCCTTATATAGATACTGTACAGGCCATGGACACACTAGGGTGGGCTAGGATACAGAAGACATATCTCGAACTTCATAGTAAGCACAGTATAGCTGGTACAAAATATATTAAAATTATTTTGTACTAGCTACGCTAGCTAGCTGCGCTAGCTAGCTACGCGCAAATTTGGACCCCGTGGGTAAAATAGAAAATCAGCCCATGGCATTCCATAGGAATATTTTTTCGGGATAAAAGCTATCACTTGGATTAGTTTATAATTTAAGTAGGACTAACTAACCAGCAGTTACCAACCCGCGTTGGGTCTCTATCTCAAGGGGATCGACCCATCTCCCATCGGGATATAAAAATAATGTTTAGTTTTTTGGCATTGTCACTTGTTCTTCAATGTCCGTTCTGTAGTTTTTGCATGAAATGATGATAAACATACATACATACAAACTTTTACATTCATATTAACAGGATCTATATCGCAATAATTAATTATTCCTCACTATATTGGACTAGTCCTTATTAAATAAATATGAATAAGTTTTGATTAAAAACACGTGTATATAATCAAAGAGAATAAGGCTTAAGGTTCTAGGATTGTCTTACCGAATTTAATTTTACGTTGTATATTCTAGTTCTCCTAATAATGACTAGACCGCTGCTGTTAGCCTGCTCATCAATAGAACAGATATTCGATACGGCTGAGTTTGTGGCCCGTTTGTCGTCAGCCATGTTTGACAGGGCGGACAACGGACCGCATGCTCACCTGCATGGCTTCGCGCCCCTGCATGCGCGACCTCCGGACGGCCGTGCTTACCCGCGAGAGCTCTTAGCCCGCGATTTTACCACCGCTCAATCAGTCACTACAGGGCAACCGAGTCTGGCTTGTAAGACGAAGGTTACACCAGCACACTCATTTACAAGCACCAAACTCACCACAAGCACAACACACCACACCCCGCAGTCGTAGGGCTGCAGTAGTCGCCGACTACTACTAGCCTTCGGGCTAAGCTGCGAGCAAGCAGCACCACCCCCCCACATACTATCCCTACTGCCACAGGCAGTTCCCCACCACCGAGGGGATGTTTCCCCTCGCGAGCAAATTGCCCGGGCATGAGGTTCGCCTCGAGGCCCGTAGACCTGTCCCCCCCAGCCTTCCCAGGCTGTGAGAGAGAGAAGACACTCACATCGACATCGATACAAAGAACCCTATAAGATATCGGCTAGATTTAATTTAATTTTATTTCATTGGCTAATAGTGTCATCGAAATGACTCTGTCCGTATTATTAAATAAAATTCTACTTAAGCTTCTAGGAGATATACAGATTTGTATCTATTTTTGGCCTTCTAAGAAAAGATGATAAGACCGCGTTCGACCTATCAGAATAGATAGATACTCGATGTGAAAAACCCGATATGATATTGGCTGGATTTCAGTTACTATTTAAATTCAATATTACTTTATTCTACTTTTATTGTAAAATTTTTATAATTTGGTATACATTAAATGTTAATTAAATGAAATTTGAAAAAGCAGCCTGCGGCAGATTTCGGACAACTGCATATTACATTGTTTAATGATTTTAAATTAATTGATTATGCACATTACCTCATCTCGTTAATAAACTATTTGAATTATAATTAAAAGAGACACAAACTTACCCTGCATTATCCTATCGGGAACACATCAGTAATATCTCATCGGTCGAGGCCTCGGCTACTGAACAATGTTAATCACAAACATCTTACAAATGCAATCGCAACTTCATCCAACATTGTTATTCATGAGAAATATTTAGTTCATGCAAATTGAAGTTCGATGCAGAGTAATGTAAATTCAGATAGCAAATACTCTGAAACGAGCCTTAATGCTTATGGCTTCGCAATTCGCGTACAACTTTTAGCTTTATCGCGTGTTTAATGAGTTTTGGACGCGAGAGCAGGCGTAATCAAAACACGTGTCCTCTTTATGTCTATACGATCAGTTTAAATTCATTAGGTGATTGCATGGTAGTCAAATTGTTTGCTTTCAATTTTTAACAGCATCTTTTAAAATCAGTAAAGCGCTGCTTAAGAGCGTTTACGCCTTGCGCACGTGGTTTTATGTAATTCATGGGTAATTCGAACCCACACATACGGATCGCCGTGTGAGTAGCATATATATAATGTTAGTATATTCTATAGTCAAATTAACCCACTATGATCCACGTAATGAATTGATTTCGTTTACGACCTGTGTTTTAGAGACGTTTTAAAAAATTTAGAGAAAAATAACTACTATACAATAATCAAAACTTTAAATGCATGATTGTAAAGAATATGCTCTAGTTTATTAGTAAGCTATTATAATATTAAATTAAATAAGGTATATCGTCGAAAAATACATATAAAAGAAATATTTCACATTTTTTAAATTTTATTTTCTCATAGATAAGATACCAAAACCAATTTTTTTTTCTACTAACTATTTTCTCAAGGATCTTATCAAGTGGTTATTATTTTTTGTTAATTATATATTTCAGTACTTTTATGATATTTTGAGCTTCGAAACAGACGCTAAAAGGGAAATTAACAAACCTCTAATAAGTAATCATGATAGAATGCGTACACACTACACATACTAAATTAATTGAAATATTTTTTCTACTAACTATTTAGACAAGAAAATGTCCTACAATTATTAGTATATAACATATAATATAAGATAAGTGGTTCATGATTTTAAGGTGTTTGAAAAGTACTGTTTTCGAGGCAAATTGCGTTGGAAGGTGTAAACGCTCTTAAATGTGCTGCTTGCTCGTGCAGCGTGCACAGCGCACGCAGCGGTGGTTGACTGCCTTCATGTCTCAATAAGTCAAAAATGTTTACCAAGAAAATAAAAGAAAGTATATTTAGACTGTTAGGAAAACAACATATTTTTACAATACTGTTTATCGGAAAAGCGCTTACGTGTTTACACAGAGTGTGTACTCTGCTTTAGAATTTGATGAAATAAAACGTTTTTTTCGATAATACAGATTCGAGTTGTTAGAAATATTTGTGTTGTAAATATGGTGTTATTTTTATGTTGAAAAGAAGTTTTTTTTTATTCATATTATAGTATAATTAATATCCGGATTACGGTACCTATATTAAGTTCTAATATAGAGCCGATGATCTAAACAGTTAAAAAATTAAATATTTCCTTTCATAAACATCCACATAGAGATTATAAACGAGTTCCCTTCCTTGGACCCGATCAATGTGCTATCGGAAACAGCTGCAAGAAACGTAACATAGCTGTCACTTTGGAACCATATGTATTCTGAGAAGTGCTTCCACGGTCATCATCATCATCAACCGGAGGAAGTCCACTGCTGGACACAGGCCTCCCCATAGGTCGCCAAAGGCCACGGTCATACAGCGACTCCTCGCCAGCTTAACCAAGTCGTCAGTCCACAGGGTTGAGGGCCGACCTAATTTGATTGCAATGCAGCTCTTACCTAAATTACCCAAAAAAAAACCATTAAAAAGTTCTCATTTTCATTTACTATAATAAACTGAATATCTTTTTATATGAATAGTACAAAGCCATCTTGAAATTGCGCAACGAAGTTGAAAGACACAGTCTGTATCGTTTATGATTCCGTGTACAACGGGGCCAGTGAGCTGATCGCCTGGCGGGCGGAGATAGCTGTTACTGTAGAGATTCAATAAGGCTTTAGTTAGAACTCTGACGGACGCTCGGGAAATGGATAAGGGCTGCAGCTGGCTAGATTAAAGCTAAGTCATTCTGTTCGGTCACTAGTAATGTTACTTGGAATTTTTGTAGCTTGTTTAAATGTTTAATTCTGTAAATGGTTGTAGTTGCCGTTAAGTTACGATTGAATGCGAATAAAAAAATGAGGATCCAGAGTCATAGGAAACAGTGATAATCCTATCAATACTATAAATGCGAAAGTTTGTATGTTTGTTTGTTTATTACTCCTTCACGCAAAAACTGCTGAACCGATTTTTATGGAATTTGGTATAATAGTACCATATAAATAAGTTACACCGATGTACCTGCGCAGAAATCATTTTTTGGAAAGGCGCGAAATTATTAAAGCCAATCACCAGGCAATATTTTTGTACGGGAAATTCTTCATTCGCCATTGGTCAAACGAGAGGTGGCTGTATTGGCATTCGTCAGTTGCTTAGCCGAATGACAGCTCTCATAGGCTGTCATTCATTCACACGTCAAAAGTCATGCAGCTCAG
>LUGF01045095.1:207479-220303 GCA_001625245.1 Calycopis cecrops
CGTTTCTCAACGACAATCCGGCTAATCGTTGACCCGCCGCATTACAAAACGGCCCTGTTTTTCTAAATGGCTAGCCGTAATGTAATGCGGCGGTTTATACAATCCGACTGCGACATATACATAACAAAATAAAATCGTAGGAAAGTCAAAACTGTACATTGAATATTTCTTTAAAAGAATACTTCGGACGTGATCTACAATCGAGATCGAAGCAAAAATATGGTTTTTAGAATTGTTGTCTGTTTGTCTATACCTATGTATGTCCGGGCTAAACTCAAAAAATACTGCACGGATTTACCTACTTCAAATTTTGCATGAATATTACAGTTCGGTTCAACGTAAAAGCTACATATTTTCACACTATCGTCTACGGGGGAGGGGCTGTGAATATTTTATTCGGAAGAATTGAGAACCTCCATTTTTGAAGTCTAAAATCCACGAAGGTGAAGTTGCGGGCGGAAGCTAATCTATACATGTAATAAAACTGTAGAAGACGTCATTCTATCTGTCTCTTGTTCGTCTTTCACGCAAAAACTACTGGATGGAGTGATGAAACTTTTTTGTTATATTTGTTATATAGTAACGTTTAGGCTATAATTTATTTATATATAAATGCTGCAATCGCTCAACTAGAAATACACTATTTTTTTTTATATCGCTTTTTATATCTTTGCTGGCGCAGCGATTGTGCCTCTTTAGTGTGGTGACTAATTATTTTTTCATTGGCAGTACCGCGTCCGTTCCGATGCGGACGGTCTTATATAGGACCCAACCTTATACATAGCGTTGGGCCCTTTAATTTAAACTTTTACTTTATTTTAAATTCTCTTCTTCTCTTTTTTCTGTGTGGGATAGGAGTGGAGGGGGAAGGTAGGAGAGATGGATTGTATATATATACAAAGATTTAATAAATATATAAATAAATGTATGAATCTTTTTTTGTTATTCTTCTTCGGCTGCCCACTAGGTCACCTAGAAATACACTATTGTGGGCAACATAACGGATTGACAATTCGACCATATAACATTACACGTTACCATGACAATAAATTGTCTAATAATGACAAAGACAACTGCTGTCTGGTCGACTAGTGCTTAATAAAACTGTCTCAATATGTCATAAATGTTTGCCAAGAATATAAAAGAAAGTACACTTAGACTGTTAAGAATGCAACATATTTTTATAATGCTGTTTATCGGAAAAGCGCTTACGCGTTTACACAGAGTGTGTACTCTGCGTTATAATTTAATGAAGTACGGCGTTTTCTTTTACGGAATATAGACTCTTTATATCGTGTTTCGATACAGAGGTCGTCTCTAGAGAATTAATACTGAACAAGTTTTATTTTTTAATTTATGTTACTTTTAGTTTTAGTGAGTTTTAATTTTTATGTTCATAAAAAGTTCATGTTTGGCTGAATAGTAACAACTAACATACTGCATTGCAGACGAATAGCCACGACCGGGGAGGTACCTCTCGTTCATACATTTCAGCCGTGAAATGACAGCTATGCAGTCTCGTTCGACTAACTATCCGGTGGCCCATTTAGATGTAAGTACGAAAGGCTTGTTATTAGATTGCTTTTGACTTTACTAGTGAAATTTCGTAACCTTATTATTTGCATCTACAAGTAACTCCTTATATTACAGACATTTGCAGCAGTTGGTCAATGTCTGTCTACAAGTGCTACATGGTACTGACGCACTATAACTGCAAGTGCTACAAGGTACTGACGCACTATAACTGCAAGTGCTACAAGGTACTGCCGCACTATAACTGCAAGTGCTACATGGTACTACCGCACTATAACTGCAAGTGCTACACGGTACGGACGCACTATAACTGCAAGTGCTACAAGGTACTGACGCACTATAACTGCAAGTGCTACACAGTACTGCCGCACTATAACTGCAAGCAAGTATTCATTCTCTAGAGACGAACTCAGTGTCGGAACACGATTTCAAGAATTAAGTTAGTTAAATTAGTTTTCTTTAAATGAGTATTTCAGCAAATTATAATGGAGAGTACACACTTGTGTAAGCACGTGGGCGTTATTCAAATAAACAGCATTATAAAAATATGTTGTATTATACGTTCTTTTATTGTTATTGGTAAACAATTTGAGCCAGTTTTATTGAAAACGAAGGCGGAAACCTAACGCTGGATACGCTGCTCAGGCATTTAAGTTGTGTGGGTTCATTTATTTGATACTAGCCGCGCCCCGCGGTTTCACCCGCGCAAATTTCGATAACGTGGAAAATAGAAAATCATCCCATGGCAACCCATAGGAACAATTTTTTATGGATAAAAACTGTCATGTGTTAATCCAAGTTACCCTCTATGTGTATGCAAAATTTCATGAAAATCGGTTCAGCAGTTTTTGCGTGAAGAAGTAACAAACAAACAAACAAACATACAAACTTTCGCACTTATAATATTAATAAGATTGTGGGTTAACGAGTCGCACACGCTCCATTACCATACGCGTATAATATTCGCGTGTAGCTTGTACTGTAGCCAGTAAAAGCTGCTACCAAAAATCACAATCAATTTTTATTTCATCACTCACAAATTAATTTAAACTGCTCCTGCTCGTATAAAGAGGACACGTGTTTTGATTACGTCTGCTCTCGCGACCTAAACTCATTAAACACGCGATGAAGCTAAAAGTTGTACGTGAATTGCGAAGCCATAAGCATTAAGGCACGTTTCAGAGTAATTGCGATCTGAATTTACATTACTCTGCATCGAACTTCAATTTGCATGAACTAAATATTTCTCATGAATGTTGGATGAAGTTCCGATTGCATTTTTAAGATGTCTGTGACTAACCTTGTTCAGTAACCGAAGCCAATGAGATATTATTGGTGTGTTCTCGTTAGGTTAGGTCATATAAATATTTATTGTCTCAAAATTAATTATAGTTGACATATAATTTGTAACAAACTATAACATTTATACAATTAAGGAAAAATAAATTAATTTTGAATTTAAATGATAATTAAAATACCTATAGACAATATCATATCAGGTGTTTCATATTGAGTATTCATTTTATCTATTCTGACAGGCGGACAGCGGTCTTGTTATCATCTATTTTTGGGTGGCCAAAAATAGATTTGTGTCTATTTTAGGCCTGAACTGGAATTTTAATAAATGAATACGGACAATAGTCCGATATAGCAACGAATAATCATTATGATATTTATCCCTGTTGATATTATAAATGTATAAGTTTGTATGTACATATTTTTATGTTCTTTCTCGAAAAAAATACTGAACTCACTACTTGCAAGGAAAAAGTTGCATTACTTTTATATCCCGATGGGAGACCGGTCTCTCCCCTTAGGATATATTGTACGCGAGTTGGTAGGTACTGGTTAGTTAGCAGGAACAAATAATTTTAGGCTATGAAGTTCTAGATATGTCTTCTCTATCACAGCCTTAGCTAGTCTGACCATCGGCCTGTACCGTATACTCCGCGCGCGGGCGGCCGAGCCACTCAATTAACTGACTGAAGCTCGCAGCTGCAACTATAGGCGTGCTGCTCGCCAGCACGGGGCCCGGGTATTAATCTAGCGAGAAGTAACGAGTGAAAATCCACCGAAAGTTATGAAAGAATTGAATTTTTGATAACTTTTGGCGGGTTTTCAAAATGTTAGGAATTATCAGACACTAGCTGTTAATTTAACAGATATACATGCAAGTATCCATTTTCGCTGCATAATCTTTTCACCTTTAAAATGATGTGTTAAACGTGTGTGAGTAATTGTGATAAGAATGTATTTATTTATAACAAAGCATTGCTAAAGGATCTCTCTACTGTGTCTAATTGTACATGTGCAAGTTCCTTAGTTCTCACAAACAACTAGATTGTACAGCACAGACTGGCTGCACACAGACTGGCGTAACATTTGTTATTGTATTACCGCGGCATGTTGTGTTCTACATGCTTCCTCAGTTGTTGGTATTTGTTACTCCCTTGCCACTACACACTATGTAAAATTTATTAGGTATATTAGGTAGGTAGGTATACTAAAGTTGTATATTTGTATTCAGTATTTGTATATCTATAAGAGGGTTGCGCGCAACAAGACAGAGTAGCGAGATGATAGTGCTGCCAAGATTTTTGGGTCGTTTTGAGCTCCTCGTCGTCCATTTGGGGGAGAGAAGGGAAAGAAGAGACACCTGCATACAATTGTTAAATTATGTTGTCGACGGTACCCATTAAAATGATCTAAGTGCTCGTTTGTCCCGTTACAATGTAAAAAACCGGATATATATTTTACGATACAAAATTTCGCCTGGCTGCACTGACTCGCCCTTAACAGGGCTGCTGAAAGTTCACATGTACGGTACATGTGAACGTGCAAAAGGACATGACCACACAACATTTGATACGTTGTAAATTGTGATAAGGGCGGAGGGCTCACTTAGCCGGAGCTTCTTTATACCGCATTAGATCGATGTCTGACGTTATATCCGCGGCGACAATGATTGATGACAACTCCTTCCGTACAATTACATTGATCACATAGACGCAGCTCAAGGCTTCAACAGCTACAACCGAAGTCTTCTCAGTACGGTCTTAAAATTAATGTCAATTTTTTAATGCAGCCGAAATGGTTGACATGACGGGGTAGTTCCAGACTACCTTAAGAAAGGAAGAAAGAAAAGAAAGAAACATTTATTTGAGCACAACACAAAAGACATACAATAATTTGGAGACTAAACAATAAAATAAGCATAGTTCGCCTTTAGGCTGCGCCAAAATGGTTGAGGTTCGGCAAACGCTAAGTACCTACCTTAGTAGTGATATAGCGTTTTGTGCGGTATGTAAGATGCTGTGGTCCCATTGGGAAGGACAATGCCAAGGCGCAACGCATTTTCATAATCATTAATCCTGACGATATTGAAAATATTAACTCTTTTCCCTGTTTTGCAACCTGCGCATAAAACCCACTTATTTTTATATTGTTGTCATTTAATAGATACTTATGAAAAAACTGTTGTCTTGGTTTTTCTTAATGGTATAGGGGAGCAAACGAGTAGTCGGCGTAATTTTCATGACTACCGACGCCCATAGACATCCACATAAAGGCCATACAGATGCGCTGCCCTCTTTTCTCCTCCCGCCTACACGAGCGACCGGCTACATGCACACCGCGATAGCAAAGTTGTAACTTTACCCTCTCGTGTAAGCGAGAGGTACCTCCCGGGTCATGCCGGCCCAATTTGGCTGCATGCAAGCAAGTCACTACCTCTTACTAATAAATTTTAGAATAAAATTTCACTGTACCGTTGTCCAAAGTGATATTTAAAAAGTTTTCAACAAATGAAACTCGTGAAAATAAGTTGTGAAGGTCGCTAGGAAACGTTTTACGACTCGCTCTATCAGTTTTCAAAGCACAAAGAACGTTATACAAAGAGTTATTCATTTTGAAATCCACAACGTAGGTATTTTCTATGCGATAAATTATTTACTGGCAGCATTTTAATTGTTATTCAGGATTATTTCTTGATTGTTTTATTGAAGTTGTATTTATTTTGGTGTGTTTGGGTGAAATTGTGAAAGTGAACATTAGACGAAAATATTACTCGTTCCTTTTTTAGGGTTCCGTAGCCAAATGGCAAAAAACGGAACCCTTATAGATTCGTCGTGCCCCTCTGTTTGTCTGTCCGTCAGTATTATATTATATATTATATATTATCTACGATTACACATTTGACACTAAAATACCAACAAATATGAGAATATTACAGTGCCAAATCTAATAAGAGGGTATGTAGGTACATTAGGTAACCATCATAAGATCACAGTAGGTACACGCCCCACCATTCCGTACGCAGTAAATCTGTTTATCTTATTTTTTTCCATTTAGGTACTAAAACTTAATAAAAAGGAAAGTTATGTTATTTCAGATTGTGATATATTTTCTAGATTTATTTCGAATGTGTTTAACAGTTTTTCGAACTCAAATACAATTTTTCGTATTTTGTAAATAACTAGCTTCCGCCCGCAGCTTCAGCCGCGTGAATTTCGGACTTCAAAAATGGAGTTATTATACATATAAACCTTAGTCTTGTATCTCTCTATCTATTAAAAACAACCCCATCAAAATCTATTGTGTTTTTTAAAGATCTAAGCATACAGACACACATACGGAGGAATGTGACTTTGTTTTATACTATGTAGTGATATTCATTTTATTTGTGATATATTTATTAAGCACCACAGCTACTACGTTTCAGTAGTACAATAAAACATCTCATTAAAATATCCTGTGGCGCGATATTTCGCAGTAAACGGTTTGTTGTGCACGTTCTCTCTGCGACGTGACAATAAGTTTGAAGCACTATCAAAGAGACAAAACGCCTCGACCCGCTGCCGTGGCCATTGTGCCGGGGTTCCGTTTCCTCTTCGTAGCCATCAAATATCTTTTTTCACTTCAATGAAAAACGTGGAGTAAGCAGAAATGCTGCTTTCTTCGTTGGAAACAAATATATTTAATACTGGAAGACTCCAGGCTTCCACTTTTGTTAAATTGTATGCCAATGGAACTATATAGTTTTTCGAAATGAAAATTAATAATCTCCCATATCATTCAAGATTGTAATATCTTACTGTTACATACCGGTAGTAATTTCATTCAAATCTGATAAGTAGTTCTTGCGTAAAAGAATTATAAACAAACATATTATGCTTAAATATAATTTAAAACAATATTGCTAAAAACAAACAACGAAAAATATGTGTTTCAACTCAGAAAAGTGAAGCTTACTCTTTAAGAACGAATATGATTCTAAAGTGAAAGGTGCATGAGCAACGTAAGCGCTGTCAGAAGTTACGCTAGCGTTATGCTCAATTGTTCAATTACTGTTTCACGCGGTTTTACTCCTCATTCTACTCCTCATTTTACTCCTCATTCTACTCCTCATTTTACTCCTCATCACACCACGCTACTTAAAACGTTTCCACGACTCCAGCCACTTACATAACCCACAAAAGTACCTAGTAACATTACTAGTGACCGAACAGAATGACTTAGCTTTAATCTAGCCAGCTGCAGCCCTTATCCATTTCCCGAGCGTCCGTCAGAGTTCTAACTAAAGCCTTATTGAATCTCTACAGTAACAGCTATCTCCGCCCGCCAGCCGATCAGCTCACTGGCGCCGTTGTACACGGAATCATAAACGATACAGACTGTGTCTTTCATCTTTGTTGCGCAATTTCAAGATCGCCTTTGATATAAAATTGATAGCTGCGCTCCGCGGTTTCACCCGCGTAAGTTTCGATTTCGCGGAAATATCGATGTTGGCCGATACTACCTACCTACACACAAAAATGGGCCCAGTCGTATCGGAGGAGTATGATAAATAACATTGTGACAAGAGAATTTATATACTATATATAGAGTTATCCAGCTTACGGTTTGAAAACTTTTTGATAAATCTTAATGCGTTGTAGTTGAATTGACCGGAATCATGTTTGTGGTGTCTCACAATCTACAGAAGCGAAAGCCATGCTGTCGCTCGAGTTGATAATATTTCTTCGACGAAATATAGTATTTTCGCGCGCGCTTAGCGCTTTTTACGGTGCGTAAGTCCGGTAGCCCAATGGAAGAGTACGTGGAAAGAGGGTAACATTTCTAATCTTAGTGTGCACGTGTGTGTGTTTATGGTACGGAATAGACCAAAAATGTCTAAAGCTGCGTATCCACTATGCGCTCCTGGCGCGCGTGCCATGAACACCCGCGCCAAGAGTGCGTTCCGCGGAACGCGCTCCAAATATTCGATTGATATCAACTAAGCGCGCATGGCGCGCGTGGCATCTGTTTCAGTGTTCAGTTCGTTAATTTACGGCACCTTTGATTATCCATAATGGGAGCGCCACAAACACAAAAAAATACAAAACATCCGTCTCAATTGGCGCTCGCGTCACGATTGATGCGTGGTAAAAAACCGACACCCGACGGAATGGACCGCTCCGCGTTCGGGCGCTCCAACGAACACAATGGCGCGTTCCAAAATTATATCTATTTCGCGCGTTTGGAGCGCGCGCCAATGTTCGCACTCTTGAAGCGCATAGTGGATACGCAGCTTACATAACTGTTCGAAAAATAAAGAACTTAGGTACTTATTATTAATTGTTATGGAACAACCGCGAGAAATATTAGAACAGTAGAAACGATAAAACTGTATAAGTACTTTAATTTTTGCTATAGCAGTCAGTCCTAATACTATGATCGTAGCTAAGCATAACTTAATATTGCTTTGTTATTGTATTATTATACACTCCTTTGCAAAAAAAACGGGCACCTAAGCAAATAATCAATTAAGTGATTATTATTACGTTATTTGGTGATTTTAGGTAGTGACCTTTATGGTTTCGTAAATTAATCACCAAGGAATCGTTTTGTGAAATCTAGCGTAACGTTTTGACTGGATTGGTAAGAAAAATGTAAAAAATCAAAACAGGGGTAGTTCACCTGCCCTGTAAGTAAAAAATTAAAAACTAATTTTAATTGTAAAAAATAAGTTATACTTTAAAACATTGAATAGATTAATAAGGTGTGTGACCCCCTCTTGCTGAAATCACAGCTTACATTCGCGTGGGCATGCTGGCCAGTATATCCCTTATGGTTTCCTGCGGAATACGTTCCCACTCCGCCGTGACCGCATTCTTTAGCTCTGTTATGGTTTGTGGAGCCGGCTGCACTGATCTCACTTGTCGCTTGAGAAGGTCCCAAACATGCTTAATAGGATTGAGATCGGGACTTCGAGCTGGCCAATCCAAACGACGGATTCCGACCTCCATCATGTAAGCGCCTACAACGCCTGATCGGTGGGCACGAGCGTTGTCATCCATAAAAATCGAATTTTCGCCAAGAACGGCTAATGTGGGTTGTACATGAGGTGAAAGAATTTCCGTCACGTAGCGAGTGCATTTAATGTGCCGTTTTCGATGAAGACTAACTCTGTACGATCTAAAGAGGTAATCCCGGCCCAAAACATAACAGAGCCTCCACCGTAAGGCGTTATTTCTTCAAAGCAGACCTCTGCATAACGCTCCCCTGGTCTTCGCAGCACTCGCCGACGTCGATCTTCACCATAAAGTGATATCCTGGCTTCATCAGAGAACAATACCCTATCCCAATCCTCTTGAGTCCATGATACACAATTTTGAGCAAAGTGAAGTCTGGCAACACGGTGCTCACGGAGTAATTTGGGACCGCGGGCGGGGCGACGACTGTGTAAGTTGGCAGCGAGAAGCCTCCTCCTGACCGTCCATAGACTAACTTGCACATTTCTTACGTCTTCTTCTTGTTCTTGGGGTCCGAATACGAAGATTTGCGATTTCTCAAAGCTTGACTCACCAGAAAACGATCATCTCTTGGTTCAGTGGATGGTTTTCTTCCAGATCCAGGCCTTCTTTTCATGGAACCCGTCTCTTGATAACGCTGCCTGGTTCTTTGGACTGTTGAATGACTTACATTTAGCCTTTGAGTCACATAACATTGGCTACAGCCCTCTTCAAGTAAAGCAATAATTTTGCTGGCTCTTACAATTTTATCTGCCATCATCCAGACCACTAAGCATTAAAAACAATAATTTTAAATGTCTCTATAAGCAGCTAATTCAACGAAACCAATAAAAATAGCCTAAAACTTATTCAAAGACAACAGCAACTTTCGTTGATTCCCGCCAGAATTAGATTTACAAAAAATTGGTATTCTTTTTAAAATAAGATCAGTCAAAAATTTGAATTTCGAATGTACATTTTTGGCATCACGACACATTTACGACCGGCCAGTAATATATTAAGAAGACTTAAATCCTTTTTTGTATCATATTGTTTTCAGGAAAGAAAAAAATCAAAACCGCCCGTTTTTTTTTGCAAAAGAGTGTATTATAGGCGTTTAGATAAATATAAAAACTTGCTGCATGATTAACATGTTCATAAATTACAAAATCGAATGTCGAAATGCAAATATTAGTTCTTGTTAAGTTGCATGATTATCCTTGCCAATGTTACCTGTTAAACTAGTTATTTAGATCTCAATGGAAATATTCAACGGAAATTGGTTTAAGCAAGATATCATTAGATATTATTTTTTAAGAAGTAATACACTTTCAAAAAACGCAAATACAACTTTGTAGTTCATACAAATGCTATGAAAAACCAAGTTATTTTATTTTCTGGAAAAAAATGTAGCATACACCTTTCGTTGGTACGAAACCGCACTTGGCCGGTTTTATTACATCAAGCACCTAAATTATTTATAGCATTATGGAGAAACGAGTAATCAGAGTAATTTATAGTAAATACCGATGCATATTGACATCCGCAAGTTTAAGAGTTATACAGATGTGTTACCTTCCTTGCCAAAGCCACTGCCTTGTGAGCCACTGACTACTAACAAACTGCATGAACTGCGATAGAACATTCAATGCGAGAGGTACCTCCGAAATTGCGCTAGCCTAATTTAGTCGATTACATAACACAGAGGTACCTTTGAAACCGCGCAAGCTTAATTCAGTTGCAGTGCATCAATAATGTCTTGCTATAAATACGTACGTTGTGACAACTCAAATATTTCGTATCCGTGTTTGATATAACTCACAAAGATGATAGTCATTTTACTGAACCTCAAGCTTAATCTTGCCTCATTAATTCTATCCACGTAGACGACGTTTTGATCCTCTTAAGCTGTATACTCAACCAGATAATACGTATGAGGTGTAAAGCGCTTTAAACTTCGTTTACTCTACAATATTTACGTACGGCATTCACTGCGAGTGCTACACGGTACTGCCGCATTATAACTGCGAGTGTTACATGGTACTACCGCACTATAACTGCGAGTGCTACACGGTACTTCCGCACTATAACTGCAAGTGCTACACGGTACTGGCGTACTATAACTGCGAGTGCTACACGGTACTACCGCGCTACAACTGCAAGCACTACACGGTACTGCCGCACTATAACTGCAAGGCTACATGGTACTACCGCACTATAACTGCAAGTGCTACATGGTACTACCGCACTATAACTGCCAGTGCTACACGGTACTGCCGCACTATAACTGCAAGTGCTACACGGTACTGCCGCACTATAACTGCGATTGCTGGACGGTTCTGCCGCTCTATAACTGCAAGTGCTCTGCAATATTCACATACAGCATTAACTGCAAATGTGTGTGTGTGTATGTCACTAAACTCCTCCTAAATGACTGGGCTGATTTTGACAAACTTGTTTGTGTGTCGAAGGGGATTTAAGAATGGTTTAGATTCAGAAATCAGCCCAGCAGCAAGTGTCCATATAAATGTCTGCAATATTAAGTCGAATTTTATCAAGTATCAAATACCAAACAAACACGCATATCCACGCGCTAAAATAAGTATTACTTCAATAAAAAATAAAGCTTTTCGTCTAAAAAGAGATGCTGACAGAAAACAATTTAGCAAATAGTATGATAAAATATAGTGTAGACAATTTTATGAAAATCATTTACGAACAAATATTTCACAATTGTTTGAAATACCCACTGTATTTCAAAATTTATAACTCTCTGCAAAAATCTCTTTGAGTGCTTTGAAAACTGATAGAGCGAGTCGTAAAACGCTTCCTGGTGACCTTTACAACTTAATACGAGTTTCATTTAGGTACTGAAAACTTTTTTAAACATCACTTCGGTCGACAGTACAGTAAAAATAGGACAGTAGCATTTTCAGTATCTATTCAACGACAACGATGTAATAATAAGTAGGTTTTATATATTACTATCTGCGCTCCGCGGTTTCATCCGCGTAAGTTTCGATCCCGTGGAAATATCGTGATGAAAAATAAATTTTGGCTGTTTGTCAAACCTACCCAATAGGCATACAAAACTTCATGAGAATCGGTCGAGCCTTTTCCGAGTATGGTAATTAACATTGTGACAAGAGATAGTGGAGACTAGTGGATCCCACAGGCGATGTCATGTCATTATTGGAAATGTGTTATCGTGGTAACATGTAATGTTATGTGGCTGAATTGTTAATCCGTTATTTTGCCCTAAAATAGTGCATTTTTAGGGTTCCGTAACCAAAGGGTAAAAACGGGACCCTATTACTAAGGCTCCGATGTCCGTCCATCCTCCGTCCGTCTGTCACCAGGCTGTATCTCATGAACTATGATAGTTATACAGTTGAAATTTTCACAGATGGTGTATTTCTGGTGCTGCTATAACAACAAATACTAAAAAATTAAATAATATGAATATTTAAGGGGGCCCCCATATAATAAACTTGATTTGTTTGCTCACATACAAAAGATAAGATATAATACATTTTGTAAGAGGTAGTGCCACGCTGCATGCTTGCATGCAGCCGAATTGGGCCGGCACGACCGGGGAGGTACCTCTCGCTTACACGAAACCGGCGTGAAGTGACAGCTGTGCTGTCGCGTTTCGTGCGGTGTGTGTAAGTAGCCGGTGGTCCACGGAGGTGGGAGGAGAAAGGGGGCAGCGCATCTGTAGTCTATGCAGATGTCTATGGGCGTCGGTAGTCATGAAAATGGCTACAACTGCTCGTTTGCCCTCCTATACCATAAAAAAAAAAAAAGAGATAAGCTCCCGTTTTCGTAGATAATGGTACGAAACCCTTCGTGCGCGAGTCCGACTCGCACTTGGCCGTTTTTTTTCAAATTTTTATTATATATACTAACAAATTACTTCCTAAATGTTACCGAGCATTAATACTTATATACCAAATATGATAGGTAGGGCACAGTGGGATACCCCACTCAATCTGGAGCAGCCCGACTGGGGAAGGACCT
>LUGF01045127.1:6124-24353 GCA_001625245.1 Calycopis cecrops
CTTGACTAAACTACTTGACTAATTACTCGACTAAATTTTTGGTGTTCAGACACGTTTAGCTACTAAATTACTCGCTACTCGACTAAATTACTCGACCAATGCGAACAAGGCTTTACGTTATGTAGCCGAATTTAAAGCCAGTTACTTTACTCTACAGTAATGTATTTCTAGTCGAGATACCGACTGCAGATTATATATATTCATAAAATTATAGCCTATATTATGTTACCGAAGACATAGCTATGTAAAAAAAAGTTTCATTAAAATCTATCCAGCAGTTTTGCGTGAAATTCGCACAACAGACAGACAAAAAATTTCTACATCTATATGTATAGAGATAGAAAAGGAAATCGGCTATATACAAGATTAATGCTGGTAAACCATGGCTTCTTATTTAAAATCTTTAAATGAATTTCAAAAGTCACAGCTAAAGAAGCGGCTTGTAAGAAATAAAACTATAATATGTAAGAGGTACAAGTAAAACGCGCCTTGCTCTTGGCAAAGAAGGTTAGTTTAAGTCCGCTCTCTCCCCACGGGGAAGCCGAGATTCTTTTGATGTAGTTTGATAAAGGCCTGAAATATTGTAGGTTACTAACCGTTAAGTTGGTTGCGATTATATATTTTTTTTGTTGATAGCTTCGTTACATACAATGTTATATAAACGTTTCTTGTTTGGTTCATAATAATAATCATCGTCATAGGAATCATTTTTCACGAAATTTACTTTACGGCGTAGGTCGAGAGAACTTAATCATCATCATCATATAGGCGTCTACACAGGTATTATTTTGTACCGGTGAAATACAATACTTGCTTCCTCGGTGGTGCCTCAATTCAGCTGCTTTGTCTATCTCTTACTAAATGCTAGTAGTCGTATAATATCCATGCCATGTCTCTGTGTTGCAGCTGTAATAATGTGAGACACACACATGTAAAAAGAAAGGAGGACGAAAAGTTACCACATCACATACTCGTACAGTACGAACGTGGAAGCATGTAGATTGTAGGTGCCGGGCGAAACGAGCACAACACGTGCAGGACAATTATGCGGATGTGTACAGATGTCGGTAGTTATCAAAAGGCCCCTGTTAGTTTACCTATTGAAAGAAAGAAAGAAAGAAAGAAAAGTTTTTTATTCAAAATAGAATTACAGGAATTGCTTTTTGAACGTCAACAATTAAATCTACCACCGGTTCAACCCTAGCCCTGTCCTGAGAAGAACCGGCGAAACAAACTCAGCGGGCCTCATGTTGTGATCAGATGTAAAATTCAAAAATATAAAAATACAAGTACCTTTGCATATGATATAATACAATACAATTTATAAATTTACAATAATTATGGTACAAAAACAGCCTGGTAGGAGGGTACTAATCCCAAGATGTGGTATCTGTCATAAAATCTGCTACCTTATAGTATGCCTTACCACACAAACGCTCTTTAACAACTTTTTAAAATTTATTAATCGAAAGTTTTTGGACGCTTTCTGGGATACTACTGTAGAGGCGTATGCATTGCCCCCGAAAGGAATTCTTTACTTTAGCAAGTCTATGAAATGGTATGTCTAATTTATGCCTGTTTCTCGTATTTATGTTATGATATTAATTATACAACACTAAAGAAAATAATATGTCACTTTTATCTAAAGAAAATATTATTACAAAGAATTTATGCAAATATAATTTAAAGATAACTTTTAGGTATATTAAAATGCGCATTGAAGCTTACTATTCTAATAAAACTATTATGAATTTAAATGATACGAAACAAATATTTGCTTATGAAAAAAACGAACGATTTTAGATAAAAAGCTACGGGTTTATTTTACTCCGCTCATTTAATTTTCTGGTCCACGCTTAAAACTTGCACCACACTGTACATCGGGGAAAGGGCAACATCGCAATCTAAAATAATAGAGTTATTTTAGACTCTTTTTTATGTGACTTCATCCCTTTCCTTCCAATAAGAACGGAACCAAACCAGCACGTTCCGATCACTATGCGCCGGCATCATGTGTCCAAGAAGAATGTCTGAGTCCGGCTACAGTACTGCGTCGACCTGATTTGTTTATAACACAGGAAAATATCTTAAAATATGTAAGATAAAAGATTAAAATTATAGTGATATAAAATTCATTCACGTAAAAATTCGATTTTTGTCCTTTAGAGCACGATAAAATAATATGACGTATCAGACCCGAAAATTTGGGCAAACAAAATTAAATGGTGCGGATATGATAATTCATCCAATTATGCGCTTCAATTGTTCACCGAGATGTCTTCAATTTCACTAGTGATGTATTTTAACAATCGATAAATATCATAAATTAAATGTCCCATTATAAAATAATTATATGAAATATTTTCAGTAATATTTATTTCATAACACGCAATTCAGGCCGCCGACTAAGGAGATAGTATTTGTTCACATTTACACGTTTTGGTAAAATTCACCAAATTTATAAGAAAAAAATGTAGTTATACAAATACTCACTCTATAATTGCCTGCATATTCTATAAAATGTGTATTTTGATGTTTCAGTTATTAGGTATTTAATTTACGTGTAATGTGTGCGAATGTAGAGCACACACACATTCACACATATGAACAGGTATAATGTCAGCATAATTATGTTATCCAGATTCAGCTAGGACAATGAACAAAATAACCTAAAAATAATAGCGATTTCGACGTCGCCCTCTCCCTGATATTATAGTAAGGTGCAATTTTATGCGAGGTCCAGAAAATTAAATGAGCGGAGTGAAAATGAATCCGCAGCTTTTGTTATCTAAAAGCATTCGCTCTGCGGACTCACGTGTTCTTTTTTCACGTCATTTGTTTCATATCCTTATACTCAGCTGCAATGCGCATTTTAATTTAACTAAAAGTTGTCTTTATATTTTAATGACAGCATTTTGTTGTAATATTTTCTTTAGTTAGTAATATTCTGTTATTCATGTAGTTAACTATTATTAATATTCTATCTCAAATACAAATTTTGGCACAGATATTTCCAGCTCCAAGTACAGTCAGTATTCTGGGTAGATTTCTGGTAATGGCGTTCCATTATATTATATTCCATTTGTTGTAGTACATGTAGCTTGCAAGCGTGTCCCTCCCTCACACGCTACCGTCGTAAAGTTTCGTTAATCGACGGAGTTTACAGATATACCTATATGCTGTAAAAATTATTATAACCTTTATATTATGTAAATCAATAATTGTAATTATTGGTTAAATAAATACCTATTTTACTTTTTATTAAATTTAATTACATAAAATACGGCCGGTGATCCTACGATAGGACATTTTAAATAATGACGGTACAAATAAAAAAATCTAATCAGATTAGAGAATAAAGAAGTAACAATGTTATATTCATTTAATTATAAATTTCGTCATACTTCAACATCGCAGTCCAAGTGTGTACGAGCCTTTACTCTCTCAATTTGTACTGTAAACACCACAAATATATATCTCAGATTCATACAAGGACGTTGTCATGGAGGGGGAAACTTGCGCACTCTGCCCTACTTCGTCCGGAATGTTGACCCGTTTTGTCAACTCGCTTGTTTGTCTTCGGTTAGTTCTTTTTGTGTTGTCCAATGTGAATAGAACTTTTACTTACGGCTTACTACGAATAAGACGTTTCTTAAAATATACTTGTCTTGTATTACGATCACAGCACTTTATTGTATAGCATAGACGGACAAAATAATGAGCACTTACCCACCAACCACCCACGCTCCTGCCCACCTCTCGGTATACGGAGCTGATCGTAGGAGATGCACGTAGGTTTGCTCACCGGCTCTGTTCCCCAACGTACAATTCTTGACTCCCTACAAACTGTTTAAGTGCCCTCTCGTTATACCACTCTCCCCTTTCTGGGGCCTCACATTACAGAGACAGAAGTCGTCATCGGCCTGTCAGTCCTGGTTTTTGCAGCTACGCGCGCTACGTAGCTAGCTTCCTGCTATGTATGCGCAAATCTCTTCAGATGACCAAAACTTTGTTCGTTTGCGAGTAAATCCTGTTGATAGACTGGGCCATATGTAGTCCGGAAGATGCCATCCAACATTGCATTTCGCTTTTGCGAATTACATTCCCACAGAACATGGTCTTTGGTCTCTCATCTTCATGACCACAAGGGCAGCACAGTAATATGCATAACGCCATTCTGTGCAGACAACCTCAAAAACAGGACAAACAAGAAATTGGGAAAATTTGGTGACTACTGCGCCCATTAATATCAGCAAAAGAGAAGCTTTGCTCTCCTTCACCCCAAGCCGTTAATCGACCCGTGCCTACCCTCAAACTGTACGAAGTGATATCAAGTGAGCGACAGATACCTCCCCAACCGGCAAAACTTTGGTCAAAAAACGTAATTTCTTTTGTACTACAAGTGTGTATTTTATGCCATTCTGCCAATATTATTTTCCGCATTATCATTTATTCAAATAAATGTTTATTTTACGGAGTTTTGTTTCCTCTCACCTCGTCAAAGAAACTTCGGAAGGGATCCTCTATTTACCGCCTCAACAAGGTGTGCTCACATCAATGTTTCAGTGAACCTTGGGCGGTAGATCAAATTGAACGAAGACGAATTTGATGCGTGAGACTTGGCTACAACTTTATATTGATAGATTGATTTTATATATTATAAGTTTGTACTTTAAGTTATATCGGGGTGATCAATGTATGAATGTGAAAAAATGTATGAAATCCTCTCAAGAGTGATGGCTAGTATTTTGCTCTCTTTTGATGCTATAAAAACAGAGCATCTCAATCGCATACTCAAAGCTGTGGGAAGGAAGTGGGAAAGGTTAGCCGAAGATCGAGGCCAGTGGCGAGCTGTGGGAGAGGACGCCGTCCAACAGTGGACTGCAATAGGCTGATGATGATGATGATGACCTCAATGGCTATAAAGATTTATTTCGTTTATATTAGTTTTATAAATACTTTATCAGTCAATTGAGACTTTAGATTCAATAAAAATATTTAATCTTATATTAGGTGGAACTCCGACGTACAATGGATCACTAGGTCAGTAAAAAGCTCATTACAGGAACTCAAGGGTCAAATGTATTTGCATAGAGGCGATAACTTTTTTACCCTTCACTACAAAGTCGGTTTTCGGTTTTTCAGACCGACTTAAAACTTCTCAAATTGAATTTAAACCTTCCGGAAGAAAAATGCAAAAATATTTTATCTTAAGAGTACAAATGTGATTCCAAAAAGCAATTTTTAAATAGTTATGTAAAAACAAAACTGTTTTTATGATGTCTTAGTTATTTAAGAAGCGCTATTCACAATTAATTAACAGTAAAAGCTCGTTATTCATCATTTTAATTTCATTTACCCCATTCTTTCTACAGTAAATTTAGTTGTCCAACATTTGAAATTATTATGAGCAATATTTTAGCTTTTAAGATAAGAAGTAACGAAGTATATCGAGCCTCGTAGCCAATGCTAATGAGAACCTTCAAGATCCAGACATTTTCTTTTATTTGAAGACAAAGTTTTAAACTTTTTCTATTTTTTAAAGTCAAAGTTTTAAATTTAACAAATTGTGTAGTAGCAAAATATTTTTAATCATTAGTTAAATACGTTTTGTGATAAGACATCGACAGTGCATTATTACAATTATACATGACTATGCTATCAACTGCATCAGCTTCAATATAACTAACTTAAAATATTCCGCGTGAACAGAACGAAACATGATAAATGGGTAAAAAGCAAAGATTTTTCCCTATGATTGGAACTGTGTAATATGTTTCAAGTTGGTGCGAGTTTGTTTGCTGATGTACGGCGGTTCCAGAGGATATTGCTCGTTTGATTTATGGTTGTGGGTGAAACACGGGTGGGAGCCAATGGTCCGCTCTATTAACAATTTTTCTTTATTTTTATAGCATTACGCAACAGAGTAGATGTCGCTTTGCGATGATATCATGTGTACGAGAGGTACCTCTACCGTGAATGCGATTTGACAACACAGCAATATTACATTTTTGAAGTAAAATTTCTTTACGCGCGCTTGACTTGGGGAGTAAGCGGATCTCGCATTACAATAATGTGTGATCGGACGTTACCAACGGAAGTTGTTAAGTTAGTTAAAAAAGAACCATAACTCATGTGATTTACTGTTAATTAATCAAGTGTTTAAAATGCTCGGGCTTTTTTTTACTTTTAGAAGTGAGACCAACAAGTCATAGTCTCGCATTTTACTGTGCACTTTAAGGTCAATCCTATAAATTACTTGATTAAAGTCTGTTGTCACGTAATCCTATATTTAAAATTTATATTTTAAACTCAAAAAATCCCAATATTTTTTAAACAAAATTAGCTTATATTATGTGATTTGGCCCTATTTATTACCTCTAGACTATATTATTTAATTTGTAGTCTTTAAGACTAATAAACACAATGAGCTTATATTATGTAATTTGGCTCTATTTATTACCTCTAGACAATATTATTTAATTTGTCTTTAAGACTAAGTCGTAAAACTTTATGCAACTAACACAAAGATGAAAGACAAAAGAGATGAGTTTTTCTTAGGTCGTTACAGGTTGTTTACGTACAATGTACATTCTACACAAGCAATATACGACGTGAAATTTTATCACATATTATACGGCGCACATCAAATTTTATGTTGCTTAAGTTTGACGAAGAAAAATAATTTAAGAATGCTGATCCCTTCAAATTAACATTCTTAAACTATTTTCTTTACCTTATCACTGATGCTGAGTACGGTGCAGTAATTATGCAAGGAACAAATGAAATTAGCGGTGCGAAAATGTGTAGCTTTTGTTATCTAAAAGCCACCGCACACGCGCTACTTTTATCATCGTCGATCGGCGGTATTGCGACTGCATCAATGCTGTATCACGAGTTTGCGGTGGTCCAATCTATACACATAATAAATCTGTTGTCTGTCTGTCTGTCTGTCTGTCTGTCTGTCTGTATGTTCAGGCATCACGTGAAAACTAACAGTTCGATTTCGATGAAACTTGGTATACCTTATTATCCTGGGCATAAAATAGGATACTTTTTATCCTGGAAAAATACGTAGAAAAAAAATCTATACATATAATTAATCTGTAGAAGGGTCAATTCTGTACATTGAAAACATTGAAAAAATAAATAGCATGGGGTGTTACTGGATCGATACCAAACCCAAATATGCGATTAAAAAAATTTTTGTCTGTCTGTCTGTCTGTATGTTCAGGCATCACGTGAAAACTAACGGTTCGATTTCGATGAAACTTGGTATAATTATACCTTATTATCCTGGGCATAAAATAGGATACTTTTTATCCTGGAAAAATACGTAGAAAAAAAATAAATCCATCCACGCGAAGACTGACATCCGCGCGGACGGAGTCGCGGGCGGAAGCTAGTGGAGAATAGAAGGGCAGTGCAGATTTTATGACGTCGGTAGGCGTCAAAGGCTACGACTGTTCGTTTGTCCTCCTAAACTACACGACTACTTCTAGTGTCACTTCACGTAGTACCTTAGTCCAGGGTCTATATTATGATCATTTCATCGATTACATTTTGTCGCTATTTAACGTCTTTGATAAAAGTATTTTCGTGTACTTGTCGTAAACATTTTTTTTAAAGTTTAGGATTAACTGTAGGCACTATACTGGATGCGACCCGCGGTTGAGCCGCGTAAATTTCGATCCCGTTGAAAATAGAAAATCATCCCATGACAACCCATAGGAACATTTTTTTGAGATAAAATCTATCCTATGTATTAATCCAAGTTACTCTCTATGTGTATCCCAAATTTCATGAAAATCGATTCAGCAGTTTTTGCTTGAAGGAGTAACAAACAATCATACAAACATACAAACTTTGGCATTTATAATATAAGTAGGATGTGGTTTAATCTAACGCCTCTCGCTTTTATCAAGCTTGTATGCAAAAATAAGTTTTAATTACACTACATAGCACATATGTGTTAATCTAATCTAGTAAAACCGAAAAGCGAACTCACAACCACATTAGAGAGCCAATTTACGGGAACACAATTTTTTTTGAGCTCACGAGTGTAAAACGACATTTTCCCTTTGCTCATATCGCCCCTATAAATTCCCTCTGCCCTCTTCCTCAGGAAGCCGGCGCGGTGAGGTAATATGATAGGGGAGGTTTTTTCGCACACAATTTTACTCTGCAGTTATCGAGTATTATTATACGGTAATATGTTTTTTTAATATAATTTTTGTGTGCTTTGGATCGTAACTTGATTCATTTACAAAATCCTTTATTCCCAGACCCATACTTTAAGAATGAATCATTATTTTCGCTCTAATATTTTTTTTAAACTTACAATGCTATTTAGCATTTGTATACATATTTTAAGAGATGTCGTTGTATTCTATCTGACTCAAACTTACACGAGCGGTGAGTAAGAGGTAGCTGAATGAGCCGGGCAGACACGAACGGAGAGATACTTTGTGATTAAACGATACTGGCGTAGTGACCGCTGTGCTGTCGCGTTTCGTGCGGTGTGGAAGTAGCCGGTAGCCTACAGATGGGGTAAAGAGGAAGCAGGGAAATGTATCTGTATTACCTCTATGCGTATGCCTATAGTCGTCGGTAGTCATGAAAATGGGTCCAAATGATCATTTGCTCTATTATATACCTACGCAGTTTTTTTTTATAATAGTGAAAGGAGAAATACGAGCAATTGGATGTAGAATACCGACACTCTTTATATAGTCTTTGCCTTGCCTTTCTTATGTCCACTGGTGACCCAGATCGGCTATTGGTTATCGGCTTAGTAATTGTATATCCACAAACACGCAATCAATTAACAGAACCGCGTTCGAGTTGTGCGAGTGATTACTTGCCGCTGCCGAGATGTATCGATTTTGTCAGTATGTATTCGATTTTGTTCGGGTTTGAGGTAAGATAATATAAAATAGTATATTATATTATACAAAAAGATATATTTTAGTACATAAAAGATGTTATAGAAAAGATGTCTGAAAGCCTTATGCTTATTATTTTACCTTATCCTATGATATTTAAAGCAATTTCGCTGACATGCTATTGTTTGGTAGTTAACCCGAATGCTCTTGGCCATGGCTATGCCAATAGAATAAGCGAGAAAAGGGTGACCCACGCCACCAGTTTGCAAGCGTACTCTAGAGTAACTGGAAAACACAAAACAGCAAGAGTTTATGCCGACGTCCGTAGTTGTTCGTAAAATCAGCTTAGTCTCTCACACTTGGACCAATTTATAGCATCCGTGCCGAGATAATAATGCAGTGGGCAATTAAATAGGGCCAAGTTTTAAGTGTCTTTTTGTGCTAACACTAACTGTCATATCAAAATTTTGTCGTCATATGTGGAAATTGATAAGTTAATAATAAGACTGAAATCCCGGATTTAAAATGTAAAAGAATTATGTATTAGGTTAAATAAGTCCACTAATATATATTCTAAGGACTTTGTGTATTTGTTATATTAATTCACTTTCTTCAAATAATTCATTTTTTTCTCATTACTTCTTAATATGAGAGTTGAAAAGCAACCAAACTCTTTTAGGAAAGATTGGCAATGTCATTGCGTTTCGCCTGCTTATCTAGGCGGGGTACTTCTCTTGCATAAATTAAAAATACTGGCTGTTAAAATGTATATAAAATGTATCTAAAGAGAAAATCACACACATTTAAAAGTAATCAATTACACAGATCACTGCGCTGTTTGGGAATTTAATCGGTTCTATTTATACTTTAGCACTTGCGGTTCACGTGACGTCATCCGATTTTACTGAAAGTGCCCGCGTATTTAGTAAACAAATTCAGTTCACACTCTAACACTGCGTTCACGTGTATGTGTCATGTGATACTAGCTATGGTAAAGATACATATTTAATATAGGTATAGAGAAGAGAACTGTGATAGAGTTGAAAAGAGAAGTCGTTTAGATGGGAGAGATTTAACAAAGTATAGCCCTCTCCATAAGCCCATCATTCAAGTTAGTTTTAGTAAGAGGTAGTGCCACACTGGGGAATTGAGCTGGCACTACCGGGAAGGCACCTCTCGCTTACACGAGACCGGCGTGAAGTGACAGCTGTGCTGTCGCGTTTCGTTCGGTGTGTAAGTAGCCAGTGTCCCGTGGAGGGAGGAGAAAGGAGGCAGCGCATCTATGTAGCCGCTATGCGAATGTCTATAATGGGCGTCGGTAGTTATGAAAATAACACCGACTGCTCGTTTACCATAAAAAAAGCTTCGATGCCACGCTAGCTAAGACAAGCGAGCTGCCGTCGTAGTTTATAGTCAGGTACAAAAAACCCCGCGGTTCCTGCTGTTAAATTGTACACAAAAGTCTCATTTTTATATATATACGTATAAAATTATACAACAACAGATAAGATATTATCCGCAGTACAAGTTCGCTCCTGGGGGAAATCCTTGAGAGTTCACGTCTGGAGGGAAATACAATTTTACTCACAGCAATAATGTATATCGCATGTGAAGTAACGCCACTTAGAAGGAATTTAAACATTTAATTTTTTTGTTGCCTCGGCTTAGCGACAAGGGCGAGCGGTTTTTCGTTTACGGCTCGTATATTTCGCAAGTGCCCTGCTAAATTACAACCGACTAGAGCCGGCTTGACCGAGGAAGTACTTATCGCTCACACGATAGTGCGATGCTGCCGTTGTTTTGTTAATAGTATACGGGGGAAAATGAGCAGTCGACGCCATTTTATGACTACCGACGCCCATAGACATCCGCACAGAAGCTATGCAGGTGCGCTACCCTCCGTCCTCTTCCCACATATTTATCCTCTTTATAATATTAGTATAGATATTTTACTCTACGAAGACTTTATTTAAGAGATAGTAGTCGCCCATAGACATCCGCATAGAGTCCGCTGTCCTCCTTTCTACCACCTGCTACTTACACACCGCACGAAACGCGACACAGCTGTCACTTTACGCCGGTGTCGTGCAAGCTCCGGCTGCTCGTTTGCCCTCCTATATCATAAAAAAAAGCAAGAGGTACCTCCCCGGTCGTGCCGTCCCAATCCGACTGCATGCCCCATGCAGCTTACTGAATCTTACTTAATTGTTGTTTTGTTAACAATGGCTTTTTGTTAGGAACAAGTGCAGGAGGATCAAACAATAGTGCGGATGTGTATGAGTGAAAGATTCATCAAAAATCTCAGACTACAATAAAATATATATAAAAAACATTATTTAGTATCAAAATCAAAATTATTTCATTCAAAATAGAATTTAAAAAATTGCTTTTTGAATGTCAAAAATTGCATCTAACATCGGTTCAACCCTAGCCCTGCCGTGAGAAGAACCGGAGAAACAAACTCAGCGGGCCTCATGAATTAAAGCTTTATCCAAAAAATGTACACTAATACATTCTTATTATATTATATACATACAAAATTTAATTTACATTTATTTTTGTATAGAAGTAGCCTTGGAGGAGGGTACTATTCCCAAGGTGTGGTATCTTTCATAAATTCTATTACTTTGTAATATCCCTTACCACACAAGCGTTCTTTAACTACTCTACTATATTACTATGTATGCTGTATACAACAGTAGCATGGACTAAAGCTACCGGATCACACCAAGCATGTAATTTTTTTTATAAATCACGTTTCTGACAAAGTTGTAACTTGTTTAAAGAAATCAGCGGGTAACATTCTCGCTTACACGACACCGGCGTAAAGTGACAGCTGTGCTGTCGCGTTTCGTGCGGTGTGTGAGCAGCCGGTGACTCATAGAGGTGGGAGGGGTAAGGATCTGCATCTACATAGCCTCTATGCGGTAATCATTAAAGCTCCGACTGGTCATTTACCCCCAAATGGTACCATTTTGAAAAAAAAACTGAATAAAATAATAAAATGTACGATATTCACGCCGTAATGAAATTGAATTTGCAGCTGACTGAAGGACATTAAGGCTCCGAGGCGTCGATCTACGCGATTTCCTGTTCAAATCACTCGGCCTAATGAATCTTTAATGTACCGACCAGCTGTCTCGGATCTGCAGGTAATTTGCTTTGTATTGACATTCAGAAAGACGAAAAAATCGAGTGTATTATCGAATCTGAACCTAACCTGAAAATTTAGCCGACGACCAAAAACTAACCCTAAATAAAATTCCCGTGTGACAATGTTAGTTATCATACTCCTCCGAAACGGTTAGACCGATTTTCATGGAATCCATGTGCGTATGCAAACGAAATGACAATCGGTTGGTCAAACAAATCGGGTAGGTTTAAGAATCGGCCAACATCTATTTTTCATCAGGATATTTCTACGGGATCGAAACTTACGCGGGTGAAACCGCAGAGCGCATCTAGTAATACGATTTAATAGAGAAAATGTATATCAGTTTGTGTGGGACCCGAAACACAAAAATAATAACATATCATGTAAAAATCTATGGCATTAGGACATCTGGTCACTTCAGTCTTTCTTTATTCATATATACATATAATAAAACTGTAGAAGATATCATTTTGTCTATTTCTTGTGCGGGTTTCACGGAAAACCAACTGAACGGATTTTGATGAAACTTTTTTGTTATATAGCTATTACTCCTCGGTAACATAATGGCCTATAATTTACCAATATATTTAATACTCTAGTCTGTATCTCGACTACAAACACACTATTGTACGGCAAAATAATGGGTTGGCAATTCGGCCACATAACAATACACGGTACTAGGACAAAATATTTTCCAATAATGACAAGACAACGACTGTCGGGTCAGCTAGTAAGTACTTTAATATAATAATAATGTTCTCCCAACCGATCACTTTTATAAAATGTTCACTAAAGCTTTATAAGTAAACGACTCTAGACCACAGCTGGGTCTTTCACTCCCGACTAAACCTGTGACGGACAGATTAAATGATTTTGCGATGTCAAAATTACTATCACCTCTGTCCTCGTGAAAATGAACCGAAACGTTGTAAAAATGTTTAAGTAAACCGTCATTTGATGCTTTTGTAAGTTGAAGGATAAAGTTAGAATATTTTGTCTTTTTTGCAGTTTATTTCTCACGAACCATTAGAGGTGTAGCGGTTTCAAGCAGTGGTTCTTAATCGGAGGTCCGCGGACCACTAGTGGTCCTTAGATCATCTCAAGACATTATATATACAGATACTTTTATTATAAAGAACATTTTGACAAAAGGTCCCTCAGGACAAAAAGGTTCAGAACCACTGGTTTAAAACAATGATCACGAGTGAAATCGTGTAGAAAGATGTTGTGGGAAATCGAACGAATGTAGATCGTTAAACCCATACAAAAATAACACAACACACAATTACAATAACATCCAATATACCCGACTGAGAGGGCGAGGGTCAAGTTGTATTCTCAACGCTCGTGCCACAATAATATCAACATATTAAGCCCAATATGAATTCAGAGCCCATACTGTGTGTGTGTATAAATGGGTTTATTTGGTTGCCGAGCCACGGTACATACAAGATCGTATTTAATTAATATGAACGACTACGCCTATAGACATCCGCATTGAGGTTACACAGTTGCATTGCCCTCCTTCCTGCTCCCATGGGCCACCGGCTACTTACACACCGTACGAAATGCGACAGCACAGTTGTCACTTTACCCCGGTTTCGTGTAAGCCAGAGGTACTACCCGGTCGTGCCGGCCCAATTCGACTGCATGCATGCAGCATGGCACTACCTCTTACTAAATGTGATTGCGTAAACGCCAATTTAGACCAGGGTTCGCCAAACCAACAAGAGGTGGAATTGAAAGTGCGTGTTCAATTACTTACGTACACATCCTATCAACAAGAACAATTTATTTTCCTTGTGTAAGAAAATCGAACAAAAGCGTAGTTAGTATAATGGTTTAACGATCTCCCACATCTCCATTGCCCATTATCCTCAAATCCCCACAGCGTATAACACAAGCGGTAAATTGCCTGCGTATTTTATCTGCTACATTACATGAACCATAATTAATGTAATGCTAGAAGATTTAACCAAGTGTGAACTATCATGTGAAAACCAACCAACATATTATGTGTTGGAAAAGTTTGTAAGATAACATCTGCAACTGGAGTTACTCCTTAAAAACATGAGTTATACTGAAGTAAAAGATTAGACGAAAAAGCTACAAGAATAGTAATTTCAACAGACACTGTCGTCTTATCGACGGCATTATATCTTTCATTGACTTTCGACTTCACAAAATACTAAAAGTAAATCAAGCACTTAGGTGCCAGGATCGTCCGGGTTATACCCGCCTTTTCCGTATCAATACAACAAAGACTTCATTTAAACATAAATTTCAAGATTTCTCACCGAGTAATTCCCAAGACATCTCACTGAGTAATTCCCAAGATATCTTACCGAGTAATTCCAAAGATATCTCACTGAGTAATTCCCAACTAGACTCAATAATGTACTGGTATAATTGAGTCCTCTCATTTATTCGTTTGGGAAAATGTAAGGTTGTGTTCCATTTAATTCCACAACTGTAATCGAGCTTAACACCAGCGTGAAGCTGACAGCGCTAGTCGATTCGGTATTTTGCATACGACATTCACTTCAGAATCATGTTCGTTCTTAAGAACTAATTTAGGAAGAGAGGTAGTACCACGCTGCATGCATGCATGTAGCCGAATTGAGCCAGCACCTATCTCTTACACGAGACCGGCGTAAAGTGACAGCTGTGATGTCGTGTTTCATGCGGTCTGTAAATCGCCGGTGGCCCATGGGGATGGGAGGAGGAAGGAGGGCAACACATCTGTATAAACTTTATGCGGATGTCATGGGTGTCGATAGTTATGTTTGTCCCCTTGTACTATACAAAAGAAATATACTCCAGTTGCGAGTCTGAGCCGACGAGTACAGCCTGATCACTTACCATCGTCCATAAATATCTACACAAACTGAAGAGTTCTAGTGCTTCCAATTTAATATGTGTATTGTGTTATGTACGAGCCCTGGTCGATGCGGATGCGTGTATTAAAAATACCACATAACATGGCGCATAGAGAGTTTTCCATTACTTGGTACGTTCTGTAGTTCGTAATTAGATCAATTCGGCCCGACATGTCTCGCTCACATAATACTGTCCTAAAAAGGCATTGATGCCACCGCGTGTAATTAGGTTAGTGTGCTCACGGTGGCGGGAAGGAACGAAGAAAATCAACAGATTTGTATAACAATTTCGGCTCACATATTTGTTATTCCTTAACTTAAAAACTACAGAACGAATTCAACAAAATGTAGATGCAGAGATGTAGATGTAGATCTAGTGTAACAAAAAAACATCCCGAAAAGATTACCATGTTCTTTTGGGATAGAATTTACTCGGGTGAAACCGTGTAACAGCTATTTTTTTAACGGACTCGGTCCACCACTCTCCCACCGCTGCTACTCCTGAGTCGCCAGGATTAACAGCGGTAACCACAACGACCCTTTAACATATCAGTGAGCCTGAGGGTACAGCTATAACTGTCTTGGGACCCGCAAAGAAATCGATCAGAAAAAATAAAAGGAGGAGTAGGAAGATAATCCAATATCCCTCCCAGTACAAAATTGCAATGACTTATACGAGCCAAGAAAAGAGAGTGCAGTTCATATTTCCCCGGGAAAACAAAGATAAAAAAATATCTGTCGATAGTACTACGGATAATTGAAAACTATCGATACTATCGATTGTTCTGCATCACTAGTCGATACATCTACTCGAGGTAATACTATAACAAAAATATTGCGTGGCTCTAGCAGGAGCAACTGCAATACTCTCTTAGTGAGCACGTGAGCTGCGTATTAAGAACTGAATCAATAAAATATATTTATTACTGAAGCCCTCGGTTGCACCTACATTATGTACATCCAAGGATTTTTTCGAGATAAAATAGTATTTGACGATGGATGGGAGTTAAAGTGGCGATTACGTTATATCGCATCGATAAAACACATGCTGTAATAACCATAAAACTCCCGTATGCCGTTCTATGTATGAGCCAAATTTCATGAAAATCGGTTCAGCAGTTTTTGCGTGAAAGAGTAACAAACAAACATACAAACTTTCACATTTATAATGTTAGTAGGATTATTTCATTTGATTACTCCTAGATATTGTGATCAATCGACTACTTTACAGATGCGCTGTCCTCCTTTCTCCTCCTACCATCACGGGCCACCAGTTACTTACACACCTTACGAAACGCGACAGCACAGCTGAATTAAAATTGAAACTGATAGTAATAATTGATCAAATAAGGTTTTTTGTTTATTCGATTTTTATCATTCGGTCTAAAACTAACTACTAACTAACTAACTACTGACTACTAACTAACTACTAACTAACTAACTAACGGTCTAAAATCGGTCTAATAAAGGAAAATAAATATAACTTACTTACCGATATTATCCTGGAAAGAGCTACAGCACACACGCGACTTTTAGACGCGTCGACCGGCGACTTTGCGACGATTTAGTGACTTTATGCAAGTATATAAAAAAAAGAAAGTCAATGACAAGTGACTCGGACATAAATTCATGTCCTTGGGTTTCAACGATACTTTCGCTGCGACATGAATTCATGTCCTGGAGTCTCAAGAGTCAACAAAGATATTTTTAGTAAAACGCAAGAAGCGTAATATAGCGTTACGCGCAGTAGTTTACTCTTTCACACAATTCTTCTTTCCTCGTATTTTTAAACGGCGGCACACTTTAAAGACGAATGGCAGCTTTGTTTGGGAGTTTCTTACACCTAATAATTATCGAGTTATGTGATATTTTTGTTTTAATGGGTAGATAATATTATAGACAAACCCATTTTAAATTCTTACATTTTTAGAAGTTCGTAAATAAAAGTTAGAACCAGTTGAAGTTTTTAAGGTTATGTTAGTACAAACCTTATGGTACGTCAGTGTGTTCCTCACAGGCAAGGCCGCATGCCATACGCCCACGTAGAGATTATTTTGGCTCTTTCGTTCGGCTTGATACTTTTATTTTATTTCTATTTCTAAATAATTACTCATCCTTTCGATATTTGTATTATTTTACATAATATGGCAACTTTTTAATGCATAACTGCGTTTAGTTTATGGTTTCATTGCGTTTGATTATTCAATTCTTTTAATTATTTAAAAAAAAGTACACTTATACGAAAACAAATGTCTTAATTGCCTTAATAAATGGTACAAATTATATTACATAAGAACAAAAAAAGTAGGTTGTACGAAGCCTGCCGTTCTTCTTTGTTCCTAAAGTGTAAGCTTTTATAAATAAACAAGAAACAGAAATAAGGAAGATCGTTTACTTTTAATTGTCAGTTTGAAATAGTTCTGATAGTAACTCCGCAGTGCAACTGAACCCATCAGGTCGCAGGTGAGATGTTTATTGTAAATACATTTATAAATCTTCCCAACGACGTCCCAGGTGTCCCGATAAAGTCATTAGTTTAGTTGATATTTTTAGATTATAGAAGTTTTAAGGACAGTAAGAATAGAGAAGCAGTCTGTAAGCAGCCGGTGACCCATGTAGGATAGAGGGAGATGGAGGATAACGCATGTGATCCTAGTAGCCTATATGTCTAACATAACAATAATCTATTACAACATAAAAAAAAACGATTATTATCGTCGAGAAGAAAAAAAACATACTTTCAAGTTTCGGCCATTTGTGAGTTTCCAATATTAGGTACGTTTGAATATTGATGAGAAGAGGAAAAGAGAGTGCTATGCATATAATTATAAAGGGGGTAGATATGCACTTGTGTTGTAAGTTATTGAATGACGTGGACAGTTCGCTTATACTATGTGATCAAGTTAAGGTGTTGATTGTTAGTAAAATTAAAGATCTGATCGTGTAAAAATAACTAAAAAACAGAAAAAGTGATAAATCATTATAAAAAATACTAGATTTTTTTTGACGTAATACCTAAGTATTTTACAACCTCATCTTCTCTGTTGTTTTACAGCAACCATGGTGCGGGTGGACCAGTGACATATGTCCTGATGTCACAAGTTATTAAAATTGTTACAGAGCGATTGCTGCATTGCAGTGGCCACTAAAGAGGACAAATTCCTGTGGTACTACGGAGGTTTGTAATTGTTAGATAACAGCTAAAAAGGCGATTTCTTCCTAATTGAAATAACCAACTTAAATGAACAATTTGATGCATACATGTTTAAGACTTGATGACGACCAAGCTGGCGCAGTGGTACAGGACTCGG
>LUGF01045127.1:30353-42419 GCA_001625245.1 Calycopis cecrops
TTATTTAAGTACCTACTACTCTACGAAACAGATATGTGTTGATGATTTATGATCTATTCACTATCAATGTTATGCTAATAAGTAAGATATTCATCATGCTTGACACAATTTGGATTTCGTATCAAGTAGATAGCACCTTCTATAAAGTACATTGTACTCGCTGGTCGAGAAGCTCATAATATTATTATATATGGAATATTGGCAACCCTCTACCCTTGTATGGGATTTGTAATTGCTTCATTACATTATAGGTTTTACAATTTTATATAACCGCGACCAAAATATTTGTGAATTTTCTTAAAAACATTTTTAATTTTGTAATAACAAAAGATACGGTTTAAAGACTGCAGACGTAAGAAATAAATAAATAAAAGAAGCTGTTATTACGTACATGTATAGATTATTTTATGTCAGGGGAAATTGGGGCTTGAGTATATTACTGAGTTAGGATACAATAAATTTGTTTGTGGATCTGTGAACTCATACACAAATAACACAGCTATCGGCACACAATACATCCAATTACAATAACATCCAATACACCGTACTACAAGAACGAGGGACAAATTATATTCTCAATGCTCATCGTAATAATACTCACAAAATATTATGTCCCAATATGAATTCAAAGCTAATAATCCTTTGTATGGATAGATAAATTAATTTCTTAGTAGAGGTATGGTACATACAAAATGTCTTTATTAATATGAATAACAATAAATTTTGATGACCAATAGCTAAATAAACTAATAAAATTCTCTGCCAATAGCAGCAAGCAAATTTTTGCAATACTTTCGATCGGCATGCAAATCTATATTACATACAATAAAACAATAAAATCTATGTGTCTGTACATTTAATATATTTACAATTGGAGGCGATGTTAAAATAGTATTAGAACACTTTCAATATTTTTTAATTTTTTTGTCTGTTTGTCTGTTTGTCCGAGCTAATCTCCGGAACGGATTTGAGATGAAGCTTTTTGTGGTGCATAGATACTAAGCCTTGTCGAAAATCAAACCATTTTTTACTGCGGTAAAATCGCTCATTCTTACGGGAAATCGGAATTTTGGCACAGCAAGCAATAACATACCACTTCGATTATAATATTACTACGCGAACGAAGTCGCAGCTACCAGCTAGTTTTATAACAAAGTAAATAAATAAATCTCTACACTTGATGTCTTTAAGTCTTATTTACATGTTTATATAACATGTATTAACTAGCACTAAGTATTAAGTGACATACATAAAGGTATATAACCTACAAAGTTTACGGATTTTAAAAACGAAATAATACCTTTTTTTTCTTCGATTTCTCAATTTTCTTTTTTAAACTTAGTTATAAAACAAACGCAGAATCGAACATTTTTTTCATATATAGAGGCTACAATTTGCAATCAGATAATGTAATGTATGTAACTTTGTCATTGTTCCTTTGGCGTGTGTATTTAAAACACTGAAATAACTTTCAGTGAAACACTCCGAAATGTACAATAAAATGTGTCCTGCCATAAGACAAACAGTTTCACGGAAATTCCACCCGAGTTTCAATCTATTTTGCATATTATGCTGCCAATTGGAGCAGCTATACTGCGCTAACATTCCTACTCTATTAACTAGTTCCCGTTGCGTTATTAAATACCGTACAACAATTTTGAAAGTTAGTTGATATATTGCAGTCGAAACATGTGGCGCAACCTGTAGGTTGTAACCTACGTATTATAGCCTCGAATTCTAGTGGTACTATTAGTACAGATCATGTGACCCAGGATGAAGTACCGGGCCGGACCAAAAACACAAATAGAAATTTCTAATAAATCTAAAGCCCCCTAAAGAGTATAGGGAGAATTAGTGATATAAAAAGTTCTTGATACTTTTATCAGCGAAACGAATTTATTTATCAGTCTTAATACATAAAACATCTGATCTAAATCAAATGTTAATATTTGTATGAAAATGAGTAGTATCTATAATATATATCTTAGATGTCGGATCTGTCAGAATATATCTATCTAACAGCGACTCTATCAATAAGAGACATCTAAGACAAAACCTTTGAGATTATTACTGATCAGCTTGTAGTCAGTATAGGAACTGATATTGTTTTAATTTGGTGCTCATATCTTCGAGGTCAATAAGACAAGGTCAAAGAGACATCAATAATAATTTATACTCCGAGATCACATACGCGTTTTGTGAGGCTTTTCGAAGTAATTAGTACGATATATCGAGTGCGCCTTTCTTTATATTAGTCTCAGAGTCTGCGGACATATTACAAACTCGTATTATACCACCGAGTTAGCGAGCTTCAGTGGCGATGGATTAATTACCTGTTCAAATTAGATTTGATATTACGTCACGCGAAGCTGAGATCTGCGTATATTTGCTAGGTCGGCTATAAAGCATATTCCATTTCAATACTTTCATGGGGAACAAAATTACCCGGGTTATACCGCTGGGGGTAGTTAAATATCAAAAGCATGCTTATATGAGAGCAAAACATTGACCTTTATACTCATTTAGCCTCAACCGTAAATTAAACAAGTAATATCGTCTCGAGCTGACACATATCCGCAGGTAAGCCCACTCTATAGAGATGTAAATAAATTTATTTCTGATATTAATGGCTCACTTTTAGTTTAATCTGATAGAGTATAAATCTTTGATTAAGAAACCTCAACACGTACACTGTTACACGTGTGCCCTGCTGACAGATCCGGGGCACCTCAACATAGGCGGGTGCCGGTAGCTGCGGGGTTTTAGTGGGTATTCGGCTTAGCCGTGAGTCCCACACATCCATCGGATCTCACCCAAGACCGGTGGAAGTGCGTAAAGCATTTCCCCGCAAAAAAAATACATTGTTACACGTGGGACATTCAATTTGTTTTTACAAGTTTTATGATGTTATGATCTAAATAGTTTCAGGTCACTTTAAGGAAAGAAAGATTTCGATTTACGCGACCAAAGTTTTGCTATGTAAGAGGTAGTGCCAAGCTGCATGGCAACCGAATAGGTCCGCAACGATAGGGGACGTAGCTCTGGACAGCTGAGGATGTCTGTGGGCGTCGGTGATCATGAAAAGAATCGTGTTTGTTATTATCTTTCTCTTCATAAACATGTTCGTTCGTTCTCCTCTACTCCAATGGACCATCGGATACTCAGAAATCACATAAGCGACAGCATGGCCCAAGGAGGTGGGAGGAGGAGGGCAACGCATTTGTTCATCTCTATGCGGATGTTTATGGTCGTCGGTAGTCAAGAAAATGGTTCCAAGTGCTGTTTGCCCCCTATACCATTAAAAAATATTTGTTCATTCTCCTCTTCTCCCATGGACCACCGGATGCTCAGAAATCACATAAAATGCGACTGCATATTTGTCATTGTGCGGTATCTTCCCTGTCGTGCTGGACCAATTCTGTTTAATTAGAGCGCGTCCTCTCACACGAAGTAGTACGGAATGTCCAATACATATTTGAATTACAAATAAAACAAAATTAGTATACAGATTGTTTAACACTGAAAAAATATTTGGTTTTATGTTCAGATTTTGAACGCAAATTTCTAAAGTCCTCGAACACACCCACACAACTTCAAAACACCCTTTGTGTAGGAAATTGTTCTATATTTTGTTGAAATATTTTATTAAAGAGTATTGAAAGGACTGGCCCAAAACACTTCGAGCCACTCGACCTGATTAGTTATTAAAAGTTTGACCCCTTGTAGGGCACCCGCACTCATTCTATTATGTATTTGTCTGGGATATAATGGATACGTATATTGACTTATCTTGTTAAGTGGACAATTTCAACCACATATTGTACAGATATTCATTGGTCAGCAGATATCATTATCATGTTTATTGCATATTAAATTTAAATTTGAAGTCTGCGTAACTATACTCATGTGTTTCGGATGCCTCATCTTGTTGTCTTTGACTCTCAACTACTTGTCATCAAACAAAAAAAAACAAAACTTTTTTGGGGATAAAAGTCTTTATGTGTTAATCCAAGTTACTCTCTATGTGTGTGCCAAATTTCATGAAAATCGATTTAGCAGTTTTTGCGTGAAGGAGTAACAAACAAACAAACATACATTTACAGTGAACAAACTAGCACTGACTGAGCATTTTATGTCTTATCCCTCACCATCGAAAACACAAGATCCTCCGTCAGTTGGGGAAGCATACACACTATAGATATATTTGGCATCGGCATATTACTGACACAGTAGGAGGTAGTGCCACACTGCATGCTTGTGTGCAGCGAATTGGGCCGGCAAGACCCGGTAGGTGCCTTTCGCTTACACGGACCATCGTAAAGTGACAGCTGTGCTGTCGCGTTTCGTCACCTCACGAAAGTAGCCGCTGCCTCATGGAGTTGAAAGGAGAATGAAGGGCAGCGCATCTGTACAGTCTCTATGCGGATATCTATGGGCGTCGGTAATCATGATCCGGCTGCTCGTTTCTCTCCCTTTACTATAAAAAAAAAACATAAGAGCTCGTGGCGCTATCTTTTTGTCCCCATATTTGTCTATGGGATGCCTCTCATTTTTTCACCCAGGGCGCTGACTCTCGACGTCAACTGCTCAGATGTACGACGTACATGATACAACCGTAATGATGTAGCCGTGTTGAGGTATTCATATGATGTAATTACTGCTAACGACCCGGGCCGGAGCGAGTCAGGTGTGAACGAGATAACATTCGCCATCTCACACGTCAGTAAGTGCGATAACCACCATTAGCAATGTAGGTTTATTTCTACAAACAAATACACAAATACTACATGTGTCATTAAGTCGGTAACCACCCTGATTTGACCTCACCCCAACCATGATTGCTAGAAAGAGAAGCCGTATTAAAATTACATAAACAATGGTAATCGCAACAACGCTAGCGTGAGCTAGATGACAAATGCTTTCTTGCTTACACCTGACTTTCCTGGAGCCCGGAAAGCGCCGCTCGTCCTTTTTCCGTCTTTCACTGTAACCCAAAACGCAAGGACAATACGAAATTTAACGGCATAACTGCTGTCACTTAGCGAGAGCTAACTTCTGCAATACAACATTGACACTACAAAGAGCAAGTATTTAATTAAGTAACTAATCAGGAATTAGACATATCAGAATAGTCCATGTTATGACGATTGAACGAAGGAGCACATTCGTTTGATGTAAAGTGAAAAGTGAAGACCAATGGGCTTCTGTAGAGAAGAATACCTTGATGTAGGCTACTTGTTAATGCCAAATGTATTTGTACATGCTTATTTTTTTATAGAATTGAGGGTAATGGAGCGGTTAGAACATTTTGATGACACTCATTGACACCCGCTTGTATTTAAATTGAAAATTCTTTGCTTCCGTTGGGCTATCATCACTTAACTATCACTTTCCACTACTCCCGTTCATGATATTTTATTTTTTTTGCAAGACGTCACGGTAATACCTCATACTGGTTCATATGTTGAGGCCGGCCAGTCGCTGGGGTGTCCTGTTGCTACCAGCTACAGGGCACTCCTCTAGAGCGGCCGAAAAATCTCGCAGTGGTTTTCAGTAGGTAGTGGCGCGAACTTCGTGCCACGCCTGACACACCTTCGGCTCCACTCAGAACCGGTTGGACGGAGTATAGCATTTTCCCTGAGTAAAAAAAATACTGACACTAAAATGAATGCACAATATTTTATGTTATAATTCAAACAACGGAGCCTCTAACTTGCGCTCGCGGGATGTTTTAAAACTGTTCGCGGAGGTCATAAATTCTGCGCCGTGTTCCTCTAGAAAATACCCCGGGGCTTCCGAATATCCCCGTGCTTGAGGAATATTCTCGACGACATTTTGGAATTGTCAAAAAGTATGTTGTGTACCTCCTATTTTTGTGACTCAGGTAAAATGCTTTTATGTACCTTTCAACCAGCCCTGAGTGAGACGAAAGGGTGTTGGACTAGGCACAAGAAGCGTGGCACTATCGACTAATGAACCTGTGAAAGCCCTCGGCCGATGTGGTGACTGGTCCTACGACTGGCCAGTTCCCTCTCAAGGACCGGTCGTCATCACGAACTCTCACACTCCAGCAATTACAGCGACCCCGAAGACTTCTTTCCGTACCTCGTGTTATATATTATCTATGTACAAACATACATACATGTAATTGATGCCTCGTTAGACGTTGGCCTAAAAGCTCAATATCAATTTTATGAATTGTTTTGTAGCTTCTAGATAAAGAATATGAACATTTCTATAAAATGAAGTAGTGTCATGCTGTATCGCAGCCGTTGCACGAGTACGACCTAGGTACCTCTCACTAGTGCGACTTGTTTGCAGATTTATATGAATGTTATTAGCCATCAAAAGGCATGCACGCACGGGCCGGCATGACCGGCGAGGTACCTCTCGCTTACACGAATCCGATGTAAAGTGTTTCATACGGTGCGTAAACATCCGGTGGCCTGGTAGGAGGAGAAAGGAGGACGACGCATCTGTATAACCTCTTTGCGGATGTCTTTGGAAATCAATAGACATAAAAGTGAAGTCGCTTTCTCGTTTTCCCCCTTCTACCTACTATAAAAAAAGATATATATATATGTATATATAAATGTGTATCAGATGATGATGATGAAGGTGTTGATAATGACTACACAAAATTTAAATACAGCTTTGGCGACATCAAAAAAACGAGGTCTGAACGATTTTTGTATTTGTAAATTTTCGTTTCGGTGTCAGACAATTCATTCGTTTTTCTCTTTGATGACAGTTTTTTTCTTTCAAATTAAATAACTTGAAACAGAAAATTGGAAGAGGAAAATTAGATGGCTCCAGAAAACCTTTTGCGTTAATTTGAGGGAAAAAGAAAAGATATTGGCTGTAGATATTTATTCGGAGTTCAAGGAAAGGGAGTAGAGACCAAGCAGGGGTTTAATAATAATTATTTTTTCTGCGTTTTTAAGAATTCTTCGTATTTTCTCATGTTATGTGAGAGTAGAGAGTATCTGAGAACAGTAACGCTAGATATTTTTATGAAAATAACGAAATTGTATGCATGCCAATTGCGAGCCTTTTACCCCTTATGTTGGCCACCTGCTACTTTCGCACCGAATAAACGCAAACCATTTTAGAAATTTGCGTTCATTTGTGGTCCTTACATAATTGGTCACAATATTTGAATACTAGGTAAATTTCTTTGAGGCTGCAACTTCAGTGAAACTTCTGCCTACCTTCATCGTACATAATCATCTCTGAAGAAATTAACGAGAGTAACCCACTTATAAAAACGGAAAAAAAAATCGGTAACATTTTTTTTTGGAAAATAGAGAAATGGACAAAGGGTGTATGTGTCGATACATATAAAACATACTAAAGTCGTCGACGTTATAATATGTTTTAGTTAGAGGTAGTGCCGCACTGCATGCTTACACGCAACTGAATTGGACCGGCACGACCGGAGGGCTATCTCTCGCTTACACGACACCGGCGTAAAGTGACAGCTTTGTTGTCGCGTTTTATGCGGTGTTTGGTGCCCATGGAAGTGGGAGTAAAAAGGAGGGCAGCTCATCTGTATAGTGTCTATGCGGATGTCTATGGGCGCCGATAGTCATGAAAATGGTCCTGACTGCTCGCTTACAAGGGGTATTATAAAAAATGCAACTAGTATAAGAAAGATAAGTTACTGTTAATTACTGAGCTGCGCTAGTTCCGAGAGCTAAGTAACTCCGCAGTAACTGGACCCGTCAGGTCGCTGATGAGATGTTTCTTGTAAATACACTTATAAATCCTCCTCAACGAGGTCTCAGGTACAGTACTTAGTTCAGGTCTCGTTTCTATATTATCTAGGTTTCTTCTTCTTCTTGGTCGTTGTCTTCATTGCTGAAGGCCGCGCCCGTTCTGGAAATCCTTCACGAAGTTGTTTCCTTCCATCCCGCTCTGTCTCCGGCCTGTTTAAGTGCTGCAGTCACCGTGAGCCCTGTATTTCTCTGATGGTCTGTGATGTCTCTGTGGTCTGTGGTCAGACCAGCGGGTTGGTGAACATCCTCTTGGTCGTTTCCCCTCTGTCTTGCCGATTACAACCAGTTCATCAGGTTGTCGGGCTCTCTTCGGACGATATGGCCAAAATAACTCAGGACTGGATTATAGTTTAAGAAAAGATTTTGCGGTATGAAAAATATATAATATAATAAGAGCTAGTGCGACGCTGCATGCATGCATGTAGCCAAATTGGCACGCCTGGGAGGTACCTCTCGCTTACTCGAGACCGCCATAAAGTGACAGCTTGCTGTCGCGTTTCGTGCTATCTGTAAGTAAGCGGTGGCCTATGGAGTGGGGGGAAGGGGGCAACGCATCTGTGTATAAACTATGCGGATGTCTATAGGCGTCAGTAGACACGAAAATGGTTCCGACGGCTCGTTTGCCTCCTTGTACTATAAAAAAAAAGGTGATCAAGTCAGCAATAGAGCGTAGCACGAATGTAAGCGCTTAAATATCGCTTATTAATCTACTGCGCATTTAAATTAAAAATATCGGCTCTTTAGGAGTAAAATTAAGCTGGAGCTTCCACATAATACTGATTTTTTTAAGCCTAGGCTAAAGATCAGTCGGGGCCCTTCTCATGACAGACATCCGCATAGAGGCTATACAGATACGTTGCTCTCCTCCCTCCACCGGTTACTTTTTTACACTAAACCTGACAGCACAGCTGTCACTTTACGCCGGCGTCACACTAACTTTAATTCTTGTATTTTTCAAATTGAATACAACCCTTGTAAGTGCGCAACACAAGTCTGTAGCGTGAGCCAAGTACCAAGAAGCCACGTGGTCGCTAATAAACCGTGAGTAAATAAAGACTTGGGGTTGTAAATAAATTGGTGTTCTCTCAAGTAATGTTTGTGAGATTGATGAAGGCTGCCAGATTTATCTTACGAGTTTTTTTTGTTTCTTTATAATTTGTTAGGGCGAAGGTTATGTTTTGATGCTCTGTAATGACGCTGTGTATTACAAGGACATTAATAATTTGTTGTTTTCCATTCCTTTCCTTTATTTTGCATTTAAAGTACCTACATAAACATTTTTTGTTTGATGTAAGTTCATTTCGTTTTCTCATTTTTGCTGATTAATGATTTTGTTAATTTAAGCCACATTTGTTACCGCGTGGAAACAATCAGGAAAGTTTTTTTTCACTCAGATGAAAATACACGTCAGGTACCTACATCATTGTGACATTTCATGCGATTTATGAGTTTCTATCTTTAAAAATTGTGTAAGGGGTAGTGTCACACTGCATGCATGCATGCGGTTACATGTTCGGCAATTCGGCTGAATTGGGCCGGTACGACCAGGGATGGTACCTTTCGCTTATACCAGATCGGCGTAAAGTGACAGCTGTGGTATCGCGTTTCGTGCAGTATGTAGGTAGCGGGTGGCCCATGGAGGTGGTAGGCGAAAGGAGGGTAGCGCATATGTATAGCTTCTATGCGGATCTTTGGGCGTCGGTGGTGATGATAACGGCTTCGACTGGCTCATTTGCCCCCATACCATAAAACAAAATAAAGGAAAGGAGAAGAAGAATATAATATTATACATGTCTATAGAAATCGGTAGTTACATAAAACGAGACTGTCGTATTGTTCTGGATCATGTTTAATTCCTTAAAAAGTTCCATTCACTTGAAATTCACTCAGCGCGCGTCCTACCGTGTTAGCTGCTAAGAGAAAAGACATTCTGTGAAACACACACAATTTAATTTAAAAAACAAAAACAATTTAATTTCAGAGAATTGCACTCGTGTAATGTTATTCTTATAAAATGCTTTACGTTGTAAATGAGTTTTGTTTCGACTGAGTCTTTTTAAGCCTCATAAATATGTTACCAAGTCTGCTTTATATTCTAGTGGTAATGTTTACAGCATTTCTTTATACAGTACGCGCTGCGTCCCTCGTTTTCGCTCGCGTAAATTTCGATACTTTGGAAAATAGAAAATAATCCCATAGTATCCCACAGGATTTTTTTTGGGATAAAAAAAATTATATGTGTTAATACAAGTTACCCTGTGTGCCAAATTTCATGAATATAGGTACAGCAGTTTTTGCGTGAAGGAGTAACAAATAAACATACAAACTTTCGCATTTATAATATTCAAAATCAAATCAAAATCAAAATATTTTTATTCAAAATAGAATTAAAAAAATTGCTTTTTGAACATCAAAAAATTTCATCTACCACCGGTTCAACCCTAGCCCTGTCCTGAGAAGAACCTGAGAAGAAGTATTAGTAGGATTTTGATGACTTCCAATGGTACGGTAGGGCTCCGTTTAGATGGTATTAACCGTCCCAATAAGCTGCAGTTGGGCTATCACGACCAGACGAGGTACCTCTCGACGCCAAGAGATAGCGGTGCTTTCGTGTTCCGTGTGGTGTGTAAGAAGGGCAATGCATCTGTATAACATATAAGTCAATGAAAGGCTTTGACATCTCGTATACCCCTATGATATCATAGACTAAAAAATCTTTTTATTTAGTCTATGTATAATATAAAAGAAAGAAAAATGTTTCGGTACGTGAGTGTAGAGAGTTTAGAGACAGTTGTCTCTGCGCACACATTATATGTGCATTATAATAATAAAGTCTGCCCAGTTGGCAAAAAAATGTAATGATGCTTTGTGCCGGCTAGTACAGCGAACGGCAACCTCGCACGGGGTGAATGACCCCGGCCAGCCCACTCGCCATCAGCTGACAGTACAGCTTGTATAAAGTGATAAAAAACTAAAAAAAATCCTGTTGGCTAAACCATTGTTCCGATTGATCTGAGTTTTGTCGTGTAGCCTGGAAATTATACATTATATGTATATGTGGTTTCATTTAATGCCTCTCACTTTTATCAACCTTGTATATAAATCCTGTGTACCTTTATTATATAAAAATATAAATCCTGCAAATCGAAGTGTGTTGTTTATAAAGTCGGTATCATTCCTTATAGCATAAGAATATTTCAGAATATTATGCTCAATGTATCTCATGAAGTTAAATCGAGCATATTACCACACAAACGAATAAATGAGTAGTATAGGACTCAATTATACCCGAGCAATATTCTAGTGTTGGGAATTACTCGTCGAGATATCTCGGGTTTGTTCGAGTTAAGTCTTTGTTGAATTGAAACGGAAAAGGCGAAATAACCCAGTTTATCCGAATACCTGAGTTTAATACAAGTTTTAAGTATTTCTTCTTTTTTCTTCTTCTCTTATTCTCTTCTTCTTATTTTGTTTTTAGTGTAATGTTACGTTGTCATTGAATAAAGCCGTTATATTCTATTCAGGCAAATAATTATTTACGTGACTATCAATAAACAGTTAAATTTACACATCAAATGAACGTCAGAGCCGCATGAGATCCATATTCATCGACAGAGGCGCTGTATTAGAACGACGCTAATGAACTGATTATATAATAAATCTGAATTTATATTGGATAAAAACAGTTTGTGTATTCATTAGTAGATGTTCCCAGCTATTACAAACGAAAAATGTATCCCAGGGGTAATGGCCTATGGAAGGAGGAGGAAGAGAAAGTGGGCAACGCATCGATATTGTCTCTATGCAGATATCTATGGGCGTCGGTAATTTGTTATGCTATAAAAAAATATTTCAATAATCGTAATATGTGTTCTATTTTCAGATTTTAAACTATATTATATTCTTTTCAAATATTTTCTAAATACATTCGTTAGATTTTGCGAGAAATAACATCCGTACATACAAGGATTCTCATTTATAATATTATTATTGGCCCTCATTGTTCTGGTTCTCAACAATATATTTTATTTTTACTCTTTCCACCATTTCGTAATGACTCTAAATTTAATCTTGCAAGTTCGCTTTCTTGGTTAATTTGTAAGCGAAGCAGAAGTAGAAAACCACTAAACTTTAAGAGTTTGAGTTATGTATTATCCTAACCTGTACCTACTCCTTGTTATTTTTCCATCTCGGCCTGTTAAAAAGTTTTACATTTTTGTGATACAACCCCCTAAGACTTTTTAAAATTAAAAATGTTGGGCGACTGCTGGGCAAACGCCTATTTATC
>LUGF01045129.1:26139-50509 GCA_001625245.1 Calycopis cecrops
ATAATTTGAACTGCAATAGCGTTTTTGTCATGTCGTAGGCTTTGACGGGCGCAATAACAAAGTTACTAAATTAAATTTACTCTCGAACGTTGCGGCAAACATAGTTGCCATGCAACTAATTCTGCAAAACGCGAAAGCCGTACGCGGCAAAGTGAACGCAGCCAAATCGCGCCAGTAGGCGTGGGTCGTTCTATCATTTTCAAGAAACGTAACGTAACCAGTGACTTGGTCGGCGTCACCTGTTTCAAAACCAGTGATTTTTGTAACTAGCTATTTTTATTTAGATACTGTGATTCTTTGCGTTATATACCCCCACCAATTATACAGTTATACACGAAACGTAATTAAATAAACACTGCTTGTGCTATACCGTTATACCGTTAAACCAATAAATTAACTTTCCTTCATACTTTATTCAGGCTTAGGACTGACTGCATTTGCATTATATGTATTTTTGTTTGATTAGTGTTTGCTGCGAAACTATGATTTTAATAGAATTTATTGATGCAGGCGTATTTAAAAGTTAATTTGATTGTATGTACAATAAATTGATATTTACAGTTTATTTACACTTTATATACATGTTTACAGTTTATTTACACTCATTCAAAGTTTTCACTGTATTTTTTTTTTCATTTTATTTACACTGTACATATTGTACACGCTATATCGCTAGGCGAAACGCGAAAACGCTAAAATCACAGTAACAGCTAGTAGCTGTTTGATAGAAATAACGCATTTACAAAAATCACTACTTTTTTAGTTCGAATTTATTCGTGCTCACCCGCTGTCCCGCGGCAACGGTCGATCGGCCATCTCGCTCGCTCACCGCTAGGCCGCGCCGGTGTAGGCGAGACGCGAAATCGCTACAATCACAGTAACAGCTAGTAGCTGTTTGATAAAAATAACGCATTTACAAAAATCACTACTTTTTATTAGACTCGAAACAAGTGATTCAGTTACATGACGCGTAACTAGTTATTGTATCTAGTGACGTGAAATAACGCCCACGCCTACGCGCCAGTCGTTTGGTAGAGGGAGAGGAGAGTAGAACGCTTGCGCGCCAACGCGTCGCCCGCGCTGTCAATCTAGCCGCGCGCGCATCTTGCTTTCAAAACATCGGTCACATCTCGTTTTTTGAATTTAAATAAAAAGTGTTATAGACGGAACCTGTGTTCAGTGTTTGTGTACTTTTGTGTTACATATCTGACACAAATAACGTGTAACGGTGTGGTGAACGATCTTGTAGACTTGATAATTTCAGTGCAGTGTATCAAAAACCAGTGTGCCGGAATTATTAACGGAATTGCCTAAGAGAAGGTAAGAACGGAGGTTTACAGTTATTCTTATTGTATAACATTGGAGAAAGCATTAAATAAAACGCCGTATTTAAATTAGTCATAAAATATCCGAAAAATACAGTATAAATCGTGAAAAGCATGTTTTTAAAACTTTACTGTATTCGCTAGTAAGACATTAATAATTCATTACTTCTCTCTTATTTATTTATTGATTTCACAAACAAAATGTCTTTGTAACCGTTCGTTAACTGGTTTGTGTTTAGAATAAATATAAGAGAAATGTACCTGAGTCATCTTTACGGTTCTTCTGTCTTTTGTTTATTTCCAATAAGAAAGCGGCCATTTTCCACGATGAAATATGTATTGTTTTGCGACTCTGCCCAACTTTTCCAAAGATTTCCTGACATTTGTGGTTCCAAGTTTAACCATAGAAATTCTTGAGATAAAATCATTTTTTTATTCGTTTTGTAAAGGGCAAGAAGAGTCATAATGTATGCAAATGCGTAAAGTTTTTTAGGAAAAAAAAAGTAAAAATTACTGAACGCATCGTTCTCAATAAAAGAAGTCATTCTTTTAAGAATGACAAACATACCTACATACACACTTTCTCATTTATTTAAATAAAACATTTTTTCATAGTTACTTATGGATTTTTGAGCAAAGCTAAATAATGAACAGCAAGTTAGACCTACAATTATCTATATCCATGGAGCATGTTGCTGTTTTGCATGAGATAAGGAGATACCTACTATAGTTGAACGTACTACAACTTTCTGTTCTCGCCTTTAATAGTCGGGTCCATTATAGTTTATTTTATTTCTCGCCACAGTAAATCTGCCAAAAAATATATATACTTACACGTAAGAAGTAAATTATGTTCTTCGTAACATCAAAATTCTTTTATTTTTATTAAACGATCTTTAATTTGACAGTTTTTTTGGTGTCGGCTACTCAACTTGATAAAGTGGTTGCGTACTACTTACATTTTTATTTATTATTTATTTATTTATACCTATCTAAAAATTTGTCTCATTTAACACAATTTGGACACTAACAGACATGGTCCTACTGAAGGATTTTATACCTTGTCTGCTAAGCTTGTCTGTCTTCTTCTACAGAAGGATAAAGGGACATGTAAAGACATCCAAGCAGATGAACTTAAAGTGATTAAAAAAAGTACTTACACGATGATAATCTTGGAAACTGAACCAAAGTCGATAATTTAATTTTTTATTTAATGGTATAGGGGGGCAAACAAACAGTCGGAGCCATTTTGATGACTACCGACTCCCACTCTTTTCTTCTCCCACCACCATGAGCCACCGGTTACTTACACGCCGCACGAAAGGCGACAGCACAGCTGTCACATTAAGATTATTCATTCAATTGTGTAGGGATATTATGTACTGTTCTCTCTGCCTAACCCGTTCGGGAACCTTCGTGAAGATGTGCCGTAGTTGCTAAATTATACAATTCAAGCCACCCAAGAAGCCTTCTAGCTTATGTGACAACAGGATCAATGACTTGAAATGCTAATACGTGCACAAAAAGACGATCGTAAATATGTGCATTTTTATTTTCATGCGATTCGCAAAAGCCTATTGCATCTCCGCAGGACGGCCATTACAATAAAGTAAACGCCATTAGGGCTTGATTAATGTTTGAAAAAAGTATTTGTGTGTATTTTTTTTTATTTACAATAAGAAACAGAAACGTTTAGTGCCACCTGCCTTGTGTAATAAAACATATTTAATATAATACACTTTAATACTCTTTTTTTTCTTGGCACTAAATAGAATCAACTCAAAACTTAGCCACGGTGACTGCATCATCTGTAGCCCTGTCTATACCGGTTATTATGAAATCTGGATAACAGGGGCGTGATTAGCAGGGCAATAATAACGTTCTAGTCTTAGAATAATAACGCATAGAAGTAGAGTCTCCTACAAAACGCGTGCAAAATTGTCCGACAAATTATTCCGTTTGTTTGCGTGAGCCGAGTGCGTCTACACACACTAGTATAGATTATAATGTGACCACTATCAGGCCGTTACCCATGAAATATGGGAAAACTTACTTTTTACATTACGTTTATGTTATCAGGTACTGAATAGGAGGAATGTGCTTTTTCATGTAAAGTGATATATTTTACGGATCATTTAATTAAATTTACCTTATAATAAATGTAAATAAAAGTAGATAATAATCATTACACGAAGAGTAGAATATCTATAGTCCATTGAAATGTTACAATTGAGGGACCGAATATTGCATTTTTTAGAGGACGCAATTTTATTTTTGGGACAAATGTGAAGTCAATAGAAGCTTAACCTCAAGTTTGAGAGGTCGCCACCCTTGTCCCCCGGCTGCCATCTTGGAAAAAAGGGTTAAAACAATTTTTCCGCGATATCTCGGAAACTATGCGTCTTAATATTATTCTAAGGTTCTAGTCTATCTAATTAATTACCAGAAACTGGAAACCTCAGAGACTCAAAATTTTGGTTATGTTTATTTTATTATTATACCTATGTATATCGTGGCTGCAGAAGATGCTGCGCCCAATATCCGAGAATTATCATTACCTTTGCATATTCAACTCTGCATTTTGATAAGCAACAATAACAACAATCAAGAGATTATGCCAGTTGAAGAATAATTTCAATAGTTTTCCGCATATGACGTCTGTCATTTCGTTAAACAGACTAATATAACTGGCAATGCCACGAGGAAGGCCCATTTAAAACCAGCCAGGTTCTCGCTGATACTGGTTGGCGCTTGCCGGGAATTAACTGAACTTTACGTGCCGTTAAGGTTTCTAGTAACATCACGCACGCGTCTGACGGTTGCAGAATCAATCAAATTGATAGTCGGTAACTATTTAATAAAATCCTATTAATATTATAAGTGCGAAAGTTTGTATGTTTGCTACTTCTTCACGCAAAAACTGTTGAACCGATTTTCATGAAATTTGGCACACACATAGAAGGTAACTGGGACTAACACAGGATATTTTTTATCGCGAAAAAATGTACCTATGGGATGATTTTCCACGAGAACAAAATTTACGCTGGTGAAACCGCGGGCCGCAGCTAGTAATACTATACATTTACTTTCTCATGTATTTCTTTGTAAAGAAACTAGACAAAACTTGGCTGATTTCAGGCTAACAGATATTAGGTACACATTTTTAATTACAATATAAAATAAGTGAAAAGAGTGGTAACGGTAGTAGGAGAACAGTTTTTCCTGACAAAATCAAATTGTTTGGCGTCGTACAGTATATAAAACTACTTGCAGAAGAAATAGCAATGTCGGTAGCTGCACCAATCCAATTGAAATTTATTACTACGGTAATGTAAGCAAAAGCTAAAACTCATAAGTTTTGCCACGACGGACCTGAACTAAGTACCTAAAGATTATTATTATGTATCTATCAGTTTCTCTCGACTTCAAAATGTGTTAGTTTTCGTCTTATACCTTGGGAAGATCAGTTAACTTTCTTCATGATAGACTCCGTTTCTCAAGGCTGATAATTCTCGTCATTAGATACGTTAAACGACTAATAAAGAAAAGCCCAGCTCGAGATTTTCTCAGCCATCTTAGATTCAATTAACCTACTGCGTCCGCAAAAGTTAACGCGATAATTCAATTGGTTTGTAATTTAATAATTATATTTTTCACCTCCGAGGTCGGACGCCCTTCGAGAATGGAAAGTATAATGTAACTTGGATTGTGGTCATTTAAAAACCGCCTACTAGTTGAGGAATCTAGCTTTGGAATCTAGTGTGCCTAGGTATTTAGACTTATAGCACGTACATGAAAGTAAAGTTTATTTTGTATGCGCAAATAGATATTGGTAAAGTAGTGTTCTATTTCGGCAAATTTCTTATAATATATATTACTAGCAGCGCCACGCGGTTTCATCCGCTTAACCCGCGTACACTAAAGCGTTATGGTATATACCCTATAGCCTTCCTCGCTAAATGGACTAACTAACACTTCAATTTGGACCAGTAGTCCCAGAAATTATCGCGTTCAAACAAACAAACTCTTCAGTTTTATATATTAGTATAGATTAGCATCAGTCTTTATCCGTCTTTTTCTAAACATTTGTCTCTAACAACGAACGGCTAGACAATTAATTAATTATCTACCAGCCGACCCGTGCTCACATAATTAGGCGTCAAAAATAAAATTGTCTATCATAATAAAATACAACCTGTGTAACTTCCTGTTATTGTAGCTTAGTAAGATGTGATGAGCTTAGCGAGTTGTGAAATAATGCTTGAAATCACTCTGAGTAGTAGTTTTGGAGTTTATTCGATACAAGGAAGCAAATCTTTACTATATTAGCGTAGATTTTTAGTTACTCCATGAACCATGAAAATGACGTCTTTAATCTCTTTGTTATCCCCCGCTTGGTCTGGTCACAACGATACAAAAGTACCGGTCATAATATGTTATTATCGTAATTCCTATGCTTATGTGAAAGATATTGTTTATTCATATACCTGCATGCGCATTAAATATCAAAGCCTTGTCGCGTCAGCTGTGACCTGTTGCAAATGTTCACTCACTTAGCATATGCGGTGTTGTCACATTTCCAAGAGCATTCATCAGGCATCTCCCTTATTGTCATTGTGTAAAAAGAGACAAAGGTGCTAACGCTTGTTTTTTTCACACCATACGGACATGTTGTGCCGCGAAGGTAATACTTCAATGTTTCTCGAATTTTCGTTCTATTTTTGAATTACATGAATCGGCCATTTTGTACGTCAGTGTTTCTTTTTTATGTCTTGTCCTTACTGACAGGCTAGGATCATGAGACCATACCGCCTTTTCAGTCTTTTATGTAGTATAAGTTTTTTAATATTTTTACATTTCGGACTAAAAATCACTTAAATGAAATCCGTCCTTACAGAAAAATAATTATTATTTGCTACAAATTGATTTATGTGCACTGGAAATTTCTGACCCTACTTGGAGACACCTTGGTTCTGTCATTTGAGTTATTACTTAAAGCGGATATCTCTAAAGATATTTCTTTTAACGACCTGACTTGAATGAAAAGAATATTAACGGTTTAACATTCATGTTATTAATATGCACCTAATTACTTTATAATTAAAGTGTAGAATGAGTTTCTACGTGTACAAATGCGTATGGACATTAGCATTTTTGTTCACGGGTGTGTGATGGTGAAAGAGGGGCACGCCAACCTTGAAAAAAAATGGCTGTAGCACACATGGGCACACAGGCGGAACATATTTTATGCAAAACTTCAAATAACACACATATTATGTATTAACGTGTAGTCGTTTTACACGAGTGACGTCATGCTCGTTTACGTTAAATTTATAAGTTTTTTCAAGGTTTTGTCTAATCATTACATAATAACAATTAATCTAATTTTATTTATTATAGTTGATTTATCTATATATGAAACGTCAAAGTGTTTGGAAGACTAAAAAAAAAACATGAACTTTTATAGAAATTTATAGGTTTCAACTTTTGTGACATGTTTTTTTGGTTGAACTTAAAAGTTGGATAATAAATGGGCTTGTCTTTATTGGCACCGTTATTTATAGTTGGCTGCCTAGTTTTGCACTATTCCGTTAATCTAACCGATAATTTCACGCTTTATGCGGAATATTTGAAGTTTTTAACGAGGTCGCTATATAATCACTTTATATTTATAACTAGCTGTGCCCCGCGGTTTCAACCGCGAAATCCATATAAACTTCAACACCCTATTTCACCCCCTGAGGGGTTGAAGTTCTAAAAATCCTTTCTTAGCGGATGCCTACGTCGTAACATCTACCTGGATGCCAAATTTCAGCTTGATCCGTCCAGTGGTTTGGGCTGTGCGTTGATAGATGGCTATGTCACATTTGAGTTATATATATATAGATTTATTTCGGGTCTTTGATCGTCGACTGGCTTTGAGTTGAACCAACATAAAGGCCAGCTACTGGCGTTTCCCTCTGCCAAAGGTAAAAATACCAATGGAACATACACGACAGAGAGAGAGGTTTATAAGGTAGTGTGAGTTGGGTTGCAGACTTCATCAGAAATCCGGGAGGACTAAAAAAAAAGGCCATGTACATGGTCTGAAGGCATTTTTGACATTATTAGATTACAATAATTTAATTTTGCCACAGCCCGCTGGGGTTGCAACTTGCACGCCACCCGCCACTCGCTAATCCGGGAGTTTTTACTTGCGTTCCTGGAGTCGGGAGATTTTAAAATCTTAGCCCTTTTTTCCGGGAGAATCCTGGAATTCCGGGAGAGTTTGCCATGTATTATGTTCGCGTATAATAATGTGGCCAAATTGCATTGTTGCCTAATGTTTAGCGGGTGGCTACTGGCTACTGTGTTCTCCAACTAATTAGGCAGACTGTTAAGTTATAGGCGTTTGCGGTACTTAACATACATACTTACTCCAAGTCCATAGACGATCTTGCAGTAGCCGATCCGTGTCGAAAACGAGGCGCAAGACATCGGCCATCGTGAGCTTCATTTAAGTTTATTGGCATATGTTAGTTATTTAATTTTTGAACAAAATCAAAAATCAAAATCAAAATATTTTTATACAAAATAGAATTTAAAAAATTGCTTTTTGAACGTCAAAAAATTTCATCTACCACACCAACATAATATTCATATTAAAAGGTCGGCAACGCAACTGCAAAACCCCTGGTGTTGCAGATGTCTGTGGGCGTCGGAAAACACCATGGTGACCCGCCTGCTCGTTTGCCCCCTGTACTATGAAAAAAAAATATTAAGATAGTTTTTAATTTTTGCCACCATATGTCGCTTTTGGCTCTGGTAAATTTTTAACTTGGCTCACTTTGTATTATATGTTCTAGGATAAATTAACGACATTTTTATTTTACTTGGTTGCATAATACATTATTTATAATATACCGTTTCATCAGATAAATAAAGACTGATGACGTTGACATTTCTGATCTAAATCAATTAGATATTGACCTTTATTGGCATTGAAAGAAACAGAAAAAATAAGATTAGAAGTGTAATCATTTTATAAGTTCAAAATTAAGTTTAATTTTAAGTTGATTAGTTTAAAAGTTATGTTAATAGGTCGAAATTTACATTTGGTGAAAAAAAACTTGAGTAATAAATATTATTTAACTTCCATTATAAATGTAATATAAATTATTACATCACTATTGCGTTGAAATATTTCTTAAGCTGAACAAAAATTAGACAAAAACAACTTGTTTCACACAAAATTTATCCTTGTATTCTAAATTTAAATTTTGGTGTTTTTATTAGGTATGATAAATAAAAGAATGAAAGTAAAATCTAAGTGGGAGGCGTATGTCCTGCTGTGGGCGTCCTGCTGATCATTATGAAAATAAAAAATATGTCTATGATCTAAGTAATTATAATAATAATAATAAATATCTGTAAACTTTCACCCCACCTTAGCCCGGCCTCGTGCTAAGTACCGTAAGGACTTGTGTTACGGGTACTAGACAACGGAAATATATTTAATATGTTTAATTAATTTAAGAAATTTTATATATTTAAGATTTTTATTATATGAATACATATAATACATAGATAAACATTTCATGATCAAGGCGGGATTCTAACCCTTGACCCCTGGCGACATTCTCCACTTATCCGAGCCCTGTACCACTGGGCCAGCCTGGTCGTCAACATTGTAATACTTGTAATGGGGCCACCATTACAAGTATAATTAAATGGGACCCATCCCAGGGGATTATCAATAAGAAGCTGTTTTTCGGGATAAAAGTAATTTTTTGTAATAAAAGGCAGTGCCACCGCTGCATACATGCAGCCGAATTGGGCCGGCACGACCGGGGAGGTGCCTCTAGCTTACACGCCCTCGTAAAGTGTCAGTGTGCTGCCGTGTTAGGTGCGGTGAGTAGCTGATGGGCGGTGGCCCATGGAGGAGGAAGCAGGTAGGAGGTTGATTGTACACAAATGTATAAATACTATAGCATAATATAAAAAAGTATATATAGCTATGCCAAATTTCACCCAAATCCGTACAGTTATTGCGCGAAAGAACAAACAAACATACAAACATTCGCATTTCGTTCGCATTTGCTTAACATTAGCATTAAGATAATGACGAATGAAATGACTTTTCATTTGAGATTGAACTTTGAATATTGCGTAGTCCACCGTTGGGTAACAGAAGTAATAAGTTGCGACTGTTAAAGAGCAGATTTGTAAACAGGCGGAAGTGTTAGACTTTTGCTACGTTTTCGTTTCGTTATTTTAAAACTTTCATTTTCAACTTATTCACTTGAATGTTTGTTTAGTATAAGGGGGCAAAAGAGCAGTCTGAGCCATTTTTATGACTATCGACTCCGTAGATAGCAAATACATTCGCATGGTTATACAGGTGCATTGTTCTCCTCCTCCCCTCTTCATGGGGCACCGGCTATTTACCACTTGCATGCGGATGTCTATTAGGGTCGGTACCTAGTTATGAAAATCTCTCAGACTGCTCGTTTGCTTCATTATAATAATAAAAATATGAGACTATTATGTACCTACCAACATCCAACCATGAAATTAGGAAATGGTATATGTAATCAAAAAGATCTACTATAAATAGTGATGTACAATATGATATGTTATAGATGAAATTATCTCATCCTGTTATTGTCTAAATGAAGTCATAATTTTATGTATCTAGTCATATATCAGTCGAATGACAAGTGTATTTTATAAAATTACTAATATTGTTATTTTATCTGTATTGGATTTCTTTAAATTCATGGTTATCCAGTCATTTAATATCAATATTTTATTGTAAATGATTGTTATAAATTATAATCATTTACATTAAGAAGTATATATTGGCAATCAAGTTCCCGAAATTTGTGCGTTAAAACTTAAAAGATAACCAAAGAACTTTTCAGCCGTTGATCGGGTTCTATCCAAAGTTCTTTATTACATCAGCCAGATGCATCATGCATTGTGCCCATTCGGAACTCTCACAAACCGCACCGAACGCGATACATTACACTGTACATTGGTACTTTCGCGATTGTAATCTGCAACGCCGCAATCTACTTCCTATCATATCCTACTAATTCTATGAATGCCAAATGCATATAAGTACCGAATAATACTCGGCACTCATTTCGTAAAACCTAAAAGGATTGGGATAAAATTTGGCTCACGTATAAATTAGAATCTGAAATAAAATATAGGCCTTTATCCTGAAAATAATTGTCTTCTGAACAGGTTTTATGCAAGTGAAACTGCGGGTAAAAGCTGGTTATAAAACTAAGTTTCGGGAAGATAGCTTTTTAGGGTAGACAATTAGGTTATCTTTCCCCCTGTTTTCTTAAAAAAGAAGATAAAAGTTTTTGGATTGTGAACATTTAAGCAAAAGGCTTGCTTCAGTAAGTAAAGGTTTGCTAAAACAGGCTTGCATAAGGAAATGGCTTGTATAAACAAAATGCTTGCTTAAGCAAAAGTATTACTTCTCACCGAACAAGAAAAGAGAGGACGCATCTAATAAAGATTGCATATGCCTTCTTTCTAATCATCTCGTATACATAACACTTCCCTATTAAATACGCAACAAGTGTAACCTTAATGAAACTTTAAGTGCTGCAAGTCTGGCCGTGCGTTTGATCTGTGACCTATGTACGTAATGAGAATGTTACGATATTAACGTATTAGTGCATGGTAATTCGCTAATAGAGGTCGTAAAAGTGTCATGGCAGTGAACCGAGGATCTAAGAATTTGATAGTACGTTCAAGTTGTCAAATACAGGAGATGTAGGGTTCTCAAATAGTAAATTACTAAATTATGTTGGCAAAATTAGAAAAAAAACTTTTTAGGTTATAATGAGGTCAAAAAAATATGCACACCCACTATTACTATTTCTTCCTGAGGAGTAAAATTACAAAAAAAAATCTTTCATTGTGCTTTTTACCTTACTTTAAATATCTGTTATGTCGGGACACTATCTTTTTTTGCCGAAATCCCGCCTATGTGGCAACTATGGTGCAAGTTATCGCGTATTCTTGTGAAAGGACCCTATCACGTCACTGGAAGGATCTTGTTGAGTGCAGTTCCGTGATCCTCCAATTAAAGCGGATGAAGGCGGGTGTCTTCAGCCGGTTTAGTTGGTATTGCATCCCAAATGCCGACATTGCTTCCAGGAGCCACCCGGGCACGTAGATACAAGATAGCGTACATAAATGTATTCATCCCTGCGTCAATAAAAAAAGGCCTCTAACACATGAACATTCGATATTCCATGAAGGAATAGCGTTGACTCTGAACGGCCCGTAGCAAAGTTTGAGACGCATCTGAAGATTACCAAATCGCACTGAATGGAAGTTCACATGGGCGCTATAGTGATAACGCAACACGAACCAACACAAGTGTTTTCATTGCCTAAATGTCTATTTATTTTCATATTTCATTCAACAAAACAGATATTTATTGTAGGGGTCATACGACCAGTGTTTCATGTAGGGTTGCCATCTCAGACAACTGTCAACCAGGACAAGGCTCGTAAGTGCCCCGGATTTCGGAGCTTCCTACCCGGACGTTAGAAAATAGTGTTTTTCATAAGATACTCAGAAGATTAAAATATAGTTTTAATGGTCATAAATCAATTACTATTTATTTTAATGCTATTTTAAACTAAATGACGAACTTAAAAAAATACTTCCAGTCATCATAAACATTTCTTTCAAAACTTAAAATTTTTAGTCTTAGTTTTTTGAATCAAATCTATCATTCAAAAATCAAATCAAAATCCGGACTACAAATAAAACCCCGCCCGGACGCTCCCCGGACGCCCTCTAAACTAGGACAAATCCGGGGAAACCCGGACGGATGGCAACCCTTCATGTCAACTACCGTTCATACGTATATTTTCATTGCAAATGTTGCCATCCTTCCTTCCCCTCCCTCAATGGGCCACCAAAATCTCACGAGTCCCACGGGGGCTGATGTCTATGAATCACATGACGCGGATGAAACCGCGGGACACAGCTACGGTAAAGGTTGTGTAAACGTTACGTGGAGGCACAATTAAGTTCTCAACGCCAACGAGGTTGGCCTCCACGTTTAAGGGCAATCGTGTCAACTGGTCGGATGACAGCGGACCTGCACGCCCACTGGAAATATTTTAACGTAAACGCGATCGCAGAGATATACACTCCAAAGAGGTGGCAACCTCATTTCGATTAGACAATCAAGAGGTACCTCTTCTACACTTAATACCATCGGGAACGGATCTGTGATTAAGTTATTAACGACTAAACCACAGAATACAGATTCGTACCCGATGGTATTCATGGATGGATTCATGCTCATAAGTATGAAGATGATATATTCTTAATGCTGCTATGAAGTCCCATGGGCATGTAGTGGTTGTTCAGTTATGTCGCCAGACCTAAACTCCGATGGGTTCCTACCCGGAACCGGCTGTGCGTAATGGTGCACTGCACCATGAGGAAGATGCTACATTTTATGGCGAATATCAAGAAACACACAAATTTCATACTTGTGTGCCTGTTTTTGTGACTACCCCAGATTCAGAGTTTATTTACTTTATTAGACTTTATTTACTTTGCAGGGGAAAGTACTACATTTCTTTCCGTGGCCCACCGGGCTGTCAAACATGTCTTATACACCTACGTTACACATACTATATTTTCTCCCAAGAGTAAACCAGTGACAATACTTTCGACGTGGCTACTGAAATTAAGAAATTTTGTAAATATTTACTAATTTCGACATATTTAGGAGAAAAATGCATTTCCCTCTTCAGATTTATATTATTTCTAGTACAAATGTGAAAGAAAGAATCCATCCGACATCGATTAAGCTAGTGGACACCGTAGGGGACTGATCATCCGCTATCGAAACTATCGGCTACCGCACTTCATTACGTACATAAAAACGTAATGTAAAACCCGCGGCCGCTTTCGCGTTGATAATACGCGGAGAAAATTGAATGACGCGCCGCTTCTGATGCCGGCCGCGGCGTAATGGACACCGGACCGGTTCGGGCCTACGGGAGATACCGTCGGATTACTGGTGAAATTGATGGTGGAGCTATTGCTGCAGTGCTGCCGAATCGGGACGGTACGATCTAGAATGTACGTATGTGTAAATGTAAGAGGTAGTGTCACACTGCATGTATGCAGTCGAATTGGGCCGGCACGACCGGGGAGGCACCTCTCGCTTACACGAGACCGGCGTAAAGGGACAGTGCTGTCGCGTTTCGTGCGGTGTGCAAGTAGCCGGTGGCCCATGGAGGTGGGAGGAGAAAGGAGGGCAGCGCATCTGTATAGCCTCTTTGCGGATGTTTGTGGGTGTCGGTAGTCATGAAAATGGCTCCGACTGCTCGTTTGCCCTCCTGTACCATAAAAAAAAAAAGACGTCCCGGTCACTGCACCTATGATGTCGCTTCGATGATGGCTATGCGTTCCGAGCGGTTGGGTACACGTTAAAAGACGGTAATGCAACTGCGGATGCTATTGGTAATCAGCAAATTAATCCGATTGCTAGTGTGGTGTCCCTATGCTATAAAATAATCCATTATTCGAAAGGGGCCATCGAGCGGTTGGGCAACAAAATCATCAGGTGTATGCGAAGTAAGCATACTTACGGCGTACCGCTAGAGTTGTGCTTGCTTTGTCTTGGCAGTCCATTTTCGTTTCTATTCAACACTCAAAGATTTGTTTTCGTTCGAACTTTAGACGCCAGAGTAAAATATAAATAAAACCTTCTTCTTATTAGTTTAAAGTCCTATCTGAATTATAAATGAGAAATGTTGCTAGGATATTTTTAATTATTTTTTGGATGAAATTAACAGTCAATAAAAGAACTCTTATAACTCTTGAATAATACATCTCTGTCTTCTTTTGAATTTTGTTTTGCTTCCTCGCAGAAGTTCATCCGACACGGAAAATAATGCGGCATTTGAGCTGTCGAAACTTACCTATACAAGGTTGGACTTTTGCAACGTTATAAATAAAGAAACCAGAGAGCAAGTTCTTGGGTATAAAATATTAAACAGTTTTGTAACACATTGTCCGAATGGCAAGGCCGATTCTGTTAATTTGATTCAATTTACATTGAAATCTTAATTTAATTTGATTCTCATTTGAAGCAAGAGTAAACTGATGGCAACTTTCTCATGTCCTACTCGTTTGATTGTATTTTTCATTTTTTTTTAGTTAATTTGGACAAACAAAATTAAGCGAGGCTTGCAACCACTATTTCTTTTTTTTATAATGTAAGCGGGCAAACGAGCATTCGCCATTTTCATAACTCCCTCTCCATGGTCCGCGCGCTACTTACACACTGTAAGAAACGCCACAGACAAAAATGTTTAATAATCATTCACTATGGTCGGAAAACTTAAAAGTATTCAAATTTCGATTAGAATGTTAGACGACCAGGCTGGTGCAGTGGTACAGGGCTCGGATAAGTTGAGCATGTAGCGCCAGGGGTCGCGGGTTCGAATCCCGCCTAGGTCATGGATGTTTATCTATGTATTATATGTATTTCTATAATAAAAATCTTAAAATATATAATATATCTTAAATTTATAAAAACATATTAAAATATATTCCGTTGTCTAGTACCCGTAACACAAGTCCTTACGGTACTTAGCACGGGGCTAGGCTAACGTGGTGTGTAAAGTCCACAAATATTATTATTATTATTATAATGTTTAATACAAGCCTGAAGTTGCGGGCAAAGATTGGTATCAAACTATCTGCTTCAGTTGTGCAAATATCTATGGATATTGAGAGTAAGTTTTATAAATTTCATATTCATATCTATGAGCATATAAATCTTAATTCGTTCAGTAGTTTTCTGTGAAAGAATAACAAACATACAAACAAACTTCGAATTTTAATTCTGTGGCTCCTGTGATAAGTGATACAAGTGCAAAATCTTAATTTTATAGGAGAGCGATTTAAAAATTCTATTTTGTGAACCAAGGAGACTAAAATCGATCTCATTACTTCATGTTATTGATAAAAACATTCTCTTTAAAAATACATTTACTTCATGATTTTCGATAAATATTATAAATTTGGAGAAAATCTTGATTTTTCTTAAAATAACTACGAGTTGTAGCTACTAAGATGTAGATGTCTAAGACGAGTAAAAAATATGTGTTAAATGATACAAGTTTAGTTATGTAATTGTGCAATACTAGAAAGCCTAAACTAAACACGAGAAATTGCTTTTGGAACCAATACATAAAGGGGTACAACTTGTTTTATACCCCCCCAAAAATTCGTAATTTTTTGCTGATAATTTTTATATAAAAAACAAAAAGGGTACAAGTCGACTTACGTCACTCATCAAAGGAGGCACAGAATTATTTATAGGTTTATAATTAAAATAGTCGGCACGCTAGTCATTTATTCTTTTTTAAAGTTGATCTCAGCATTTAAATGTTGTTTTCTTCCTCAATTTATGTTTATGGCCAACAATTTTAATATTATATGCTTAAATTATTCCTTTTGCGATATGATATTAAAATACAATATATACATATACAGTCCATTGTGGTGAATTGGTAACATTAAGATGTTTTTAAAAGGCGTTTAAGAAAAAAATCGTATACCAATAAAACTAAGGAAGTAAGTAACTTCCTATATTTTGATTACTGTTCATATGTACGAGTATATGTTTTTTCAGCTAGTTTTTACTCCAATATTTCTGTTTTTCTTCATATCATTATCTTAAAGAGATCCAACTGACCAGAAACAAACATATCCAAAGGTTAAAATTTGTTTGCGCAAAAACTACTAACGGATTTTGGTTAAATTCACACAGCCTGGAGTATACCTAGCATAAAATACATTTTATACTGAAAAAAAATGGTTACTTTACGTGAATTGAACCATGGGACCGATAGTTTGTTATTAAACTTAATATACAAAAGTTTACAAAAGTAATAAAATTTAAAAATATATGTATGGTACAATCTAGAATAAAAAAATATTGTATCCCGAAAAAAGTGGCGAAAAACAGTTTACAATTAATTATAATTAAACTTAATATTGAATATGTATATAAAATTAACAGGATCTTTTGAATTTTTATGATGAAAGAGATATAGGTACTACAGACAGCAGTTACTGATCATGATTACCGACTGTATGTTCCACAGTGTTTGTACACCATGAAACACCATAAAACTCGTGTCAGCTGTATTCGTGGCATGTTTATTTTTTCCATCGACGATGTATTTTCAGTACACAATAACCTAATATTAAAACTTCTTTACCCGAATATAGACTCGTCACGACATCAATTGGAAGTTGTTCGCATGTCGCATTAAGGCTGTCACACTAAGCAGATACGATAATATTTTATCTGCCCATAAAACCATATTTCCGTATTATATATCTGTGCCTACAGATACTTGACGGTAAACTATAATTTATCTGCGTAGTGTGTGGTGATCCTTAAGTCTAGTATAGATATATTGCCAGATATGCGCCCAGATACAGATATCTAACAGCATCTGCATAGTGTGTGACAGCCTTTATAACCCACGGTTATCGGTTGTAACACTGTTACAATGGGGTAAGCTTCAACCCTACGGTTATCGGTTGTAACACTGTAACAATGGTGTAAGATTCAAATGGGGCTGTTAGGGCCCCAACGTATTGTTTAGGGTTGAACAAGATAAGGTTTATTGATACTTGCGTTTTAACGTGTAGCGTTGTTCTAAGAAAATAGAACATTATCATCTCAGTATCAATATTCTTGGTGGAATTGCGACTCTGTGGGGTAGATTGGGCCTCGATGGCACCTTTCGTTTATATACTGCCGTAAAAAGACAGCTAGCTGGTGTTTAGAGAAGCCATGATTGAGAAGAATGTGTAAAATCGATAGTCATCAAAATATTTCGACTGTTCTATTTGAAAAAGGAGAATAACAGTATATTTAAGTATGTACTTTCCTGGTCGGACCGGCCCAGTCTGGATGCAATGCAGACACTACTTAAATTTCACAGAGATATAGGTAAATTAGCTACAAATCATCTCCTCCTCCTCCTAGATCCTCCTATCATCATAACTAATCCTCTACAACCGATTAAACGTTGACAAAACCGCGTGTCTATAATGGATCCCAGAATGTACCAGACGCTATTTTGTGACCTTGCGTGTAACACCTTTTGAAAATCAAGAGTATTTCTGATCCTCCTCGAAATACTAACCGTGTGAATTAAAATACAACCAGACAATAACATGAACAAATGTGTAATTAAAAATTATTGCCTCATTAAAATACTTGATAACACAAATTGTTACTTGGTATTAGTAATATTACCAAGTAACAAGTAGTAATAATACCAAGTAAATTAGTAATAAAACCAAGTTTGGTAGCAAATTATAATGACGGTGGGGTAGATATGAACAGATTGGATGTTTTTGTAATGTTCAAGGAAACAAAATATGAAGATATAGATAGTTACTGAATGGGACGAGGATGTATATCTTATAATATGTGATATTGGGTCAGTTTCACCCACGTAAAAACTTTTCTATACATTTTTTTTTCTGTTCCTTTGTTATTCCAGATTGTAATCTGTATCGGAGCCATCGTCTAAATCCAATAGTAAGAGGTAGTGCCAAGCTGCATGCATGCAGTCGAATTGGGCCGGCACGACCGGGGAGGTATCTCTCGCTTGAACGATGCCGGCATAAAGTGACAGCTATGTTTCGTGCGGTGTGTAAGTAGCCGGTGGCCCATGGAAGGGGAGGTGAAAGTAAATTACGCATCTGTACAAACTTGTGCGGATATCTTTGGCCGTAGGTAGTTATAAAAATGTCTCTGACCGCTCGCGCTCGTTTGTCCTCCTGATATTCTATAAAAATACAAAAATACTTAAATAAACTGCTATAATTCGATATATTACTTTAATTTCCATGAAATTTTATAATTGGGATGTAATTTTGATCTATGATTACTATTATGCTAAAAATCTTCAGTTATTGTATGCTAAACTGCTAGTAGTATGAAGTAAATGAAAAACCAATATTTGCCAAGAAAAAGTACATCCCACTTAGTATTATTACAAGCTTTCCGCTTTTTCTACAATGGGAAGTGTTAATGGAAAGATGATTCATGCCTTCGCTCTTTGTTCCTTCTCAATAGTTAGGTGTAGGTATAGATAGGAGTTTACTTGTTAGTTAGACGGTTTTATCCAAGGCAGTGTGGTTACTTCATTGTTGCCAAATCGGGCCGGCATGACTTGAGAACAAGCTCTCGTTCACAAAATGACGGTTTTTTATGGCGCAACCGAAAAACTACCTAATCACATAATAATGGTTATTAGGGGATAAACGTCAAAGCATATTGGTGACTTAGAAATCCGCGTAAATGTTATACAGATGCATTGCCACTTGCCCTCCTCTCCTATGGGGCATCGAAAACTCCAAAATCGCACGAAACGTGACAGCACAGCCATCACTTCTAAAGAGGTATATGCTAGTGAGAGGTACCTCTCCAGCCGTGCCGACCATGATCGGCTGCAAAACAAAATCTTTGAATGAATGACTTAAAGGTAGATTGTCAGTGGCACGACTCATATCATGTACGCCATAATATGTGCCTATACATAACTTGGACATACCAGACCAGCATGGGGCCTAATGGTATTTTTATAGCGAAATAGGCTAATTATAAATCCTTATTGTGTTCGTACGATCGCATTTATATCTGCAAACCAGTTTTAAATGGTAAAAAGCGGGAATGGTGAGTATAATGCGGTATAACCTATTTATGTTATTCATAGACGGACAAACAGACAAAAAATGTAGTTGGATACGCATTGATGGCCTACGCGATTGTAAAGCGTTGAAGGCATGCTTTCAACTTGAAATTCATGACAGCAGAAGAATGGGGACTGTTTCTCGAGTGTATGGTTTTGTAGGAGTTAGTGCCACGCTCATGCTTTTAGCAGAATTGGACCGGCACGACCGGATTGTACCTCGCTTACACGAGACCGGCGTTAAGTGACAGCTGTGCTGTCGCGTTTCGTGTGTGTAAGTAGTTGGTGGTACATGGAAGTCGCCGGAGGATGGAGAGCAACACATCTGTTTATCTCTAAGCGGGTGTCTATGGGCGTCGGTAGTCATGAAAATGGCTCCGACAGCTCGGTTTTGACACCAAAAAAAAAAAAAATATCGAAATTTGTGAATTCTTTTTTAACTTCTATTCTGCAAATCAGATATTTTTGTATCTTGCTGCAACTATGACTAAATTAAAGGTCGGTGATCAGTAGCGAAGCCAAGCGCTGCATGTAGTAAACAATGCGGGTAGCGTTTGCAGTTTAAACCACAAAGTACCTTTATAATAAGATCTTTATAATAAGAATCGAGGTTTACTTAATTGTTATTAACACCGGCGTTCTGATTTACATAAACTATTATATAAACTATTGAACCGGTGGTAGATGAGATTTTTGACGTTCAAAAAGCAATTTTTTTAATTCTATTTCGAATAAAAATATTTTGATTTGATTTGATTTGATATGGTCATAAGTAGGATGAGATGACGGACATTTGTAAAGCAACTGAAACGTCATGTGAACCGCGATAAAATGGGTTAATAGTCATTTGGCCCAATTTATTGGGCATTTTGACTCCGTAGGTCGTAGTAGTTTTATTGAATTTTTTCAACATAAGTTCAAGTAGTAGTTTTTAATAAGTAATTCGCACAGAGGCTTTTCAGATGCGTACGCGTAGTCCTCCATCCTCCTCCCTAGTACATGGGCCACCGGCTACTTACTACTTGTGTGTAACATTCGCATATTCTTAAGAAATTAATGCATTTGGAGCGAGAGCAGATGAGCAGTTAAATAGTCTTTTAGTGTGGCTATCAGGTCAAACAAATGGAAAAAAACCTACTATATTTTAAGTGGACCTAGCTTGGACCTACAATTACACGTTACATAAAACGGGTGCCGTAACCGAAGTTGGACGTTTTCACGACAATTACATCAAAACATAATTTTTGTCCTTGCATAAGACCGTTTAAAAAGATTGTCTAATATCATTGTTTCATTACATATTTTTGTGTTTGTGAACAAAGCTGCAATGGTGGCACGAGCGATTGCCGATGCATAACAAAGCTGTCTAGTCCATGCATGTCGTGTTTGTGAGTCCTGTGAGCCCAATCGGTTATTAAAAGTCATGATATTTCATAAAAATATCACTATTTATGTATTGTATACTGTGGCAAACGAGCAGTCGGAGCAAATACATTAGTTAACTAGCTGTGCCCCGCGGTTTCACCCGCGTTAATTTCTAAGAAATCCATATAAAATTCAACACCCTATTTCACCCCCTTAGGGGTTGAATTTCTAAAAATCCTTTCTTAGCGGATGCCTACGTCGTAACATCTACCTGGATTCCAAATTTCAGCTTGATCCGCCCAGTGGTTTGGGCTGTGCGTTGATAGATGGCTATGTCACGTTTGAGTTTTATATATATAGATATGAAAATGGGGAAGAAAGGTTCTTGAATGGAGGCCTCGTATCGGAAGATGGAGTGTCGGACAGCCTCGATTCCGGTAGACCGACGACGTGGTTAAGGTGGCGAGGAGTCGCCAGACGCAAGAACCTCGCGGCCGTGACCTTTGGCGCTCTATGGGAAGCCAGGTCGGCGGCGCGTCTGTTAGACTTCTGGTGTTACGGATGTCTGTGGGCGTTGGTGATCACATCAGGTGACCCAACTGCTCGTTTGCCTATGCTATAAAAAAGGCCTATTTCCAGCAGTGGACGTTCTCAGGCTGATGATGATGATAATATAAAATGTGTGTCTTTTATGCAATCTGTTTTAAAGCTTTTTCGGCAACTTACCACCTGATACTGCTGAGAAAGAGTGCATTTCCAAGTTTCTGCCCCGGCCCCAAATGAACCGTTAATCCCTTACCCCAGTCTTTCCCAAAGTGGGCGATAACGCCCCCTTGTCGGCACTAGATGCTCAGAGGGGGGCGGTAAGGGACCAGAAACGACATAATTGTCTTTGAATATCGAGGTGTAATAACTAATAAGGGGGCGATACGAAGTAACTGATTTTCAAAGTGGCCGTTAGACGAAAAAGTTTGGGAACCTATGCCTTACCCCCTTATTAATAAACATGGAATAACTTTATCCAAGTAATAACCTAGTAATAAACTGACATCTGTCATATTCCATATTAAAAACACATAAAAAGTATGAAATTTGACAGATGTCAGTTTATTACTAGGTTATAACTTGGATAAAGTTATTATATGTTTATTAATAAGGGGGTTAATGAATAATCTATTCGAGTACATAATATTATGTTTATCTACTAAGCTAAAAATAAAATAAGTACTACATAATGATGAGAATATTGATGTTATCTGTATTGTTTTAATTGCGGAAAATAAACACGACGAGTAAATAAAAACAATTAATTATTATAATACAGCTTTGTTTATTACTCGTATATTACCATAAACAATAATCTTCATCAAAGTCTTTAAGATTCTGTGTGTCCCGACTACGGTCTACCGATGGGACAGAAGTGGAAAAGGGCACCACTCACAATGACGCCGAGGGGGACGACTCCTGGGATTCCTCATAGTATAAATTTGTACCTTAAACTTCAGTTAATAAGGATGAATATGGGACGGGCGAAAGATTGTGTCAGTGCGAGTTGTGCCTGAAATTTAAATGCAGCATTCAGCATTTATGTAAGTAGCCGGTGGCCCATGGAGGTGGGAGGAGAAAGGAGGGCAGCACATCTGTATAGCCTCTATGCGGATGTTTGTGGCGTCGGTAATCATGAAAATGTCTCCGGCTGCTCGTTTGCCCTCCTCTATCATAAAAAAAGGAGTTTTAGTAACTATAGAACTCACTACTCGTATATTCATCATCATCATCAAAAATCAGAAGACGTTCACTCAACATAAGTACCGCAGGATGCAATCAAAGTGACTTGGGACACTCTGGATTGCATCCTGCGGTACTCCAAGTCTTTGTTCAGGTCTTATTCAGTCCAGCAAGTCGAAGTGTTCGTATTGGCATGTAATAGTGGTAAATCTTTGCGGCTGGCTTTCTCATGACACACATTTGGGATCTAAATCTTCAAGACTCCATAAGTCGCAAGCTCATACCATGCCCTTGTAATCAATAATCATCTTGAATAAACTTCTGCGCAGAGATACAAAGGACCTTTTTTTTTTACGATATAGGAGGGCTTTATTTATTTATTTATTTTTTTTTTTTTTTTTTACGATATAGGAGGGCAAACGAGCAGCCGGAGCCATTTTCATGACTACCGACGCCCACAAACATCTTCATAGAGGCTATACAGATGCGCTGCCCTCCTTTCTCCTCCCACCTCCATGGGCCACCGGACCTGTGGGTTGGTCGCTTCGCTTCCACACCAAAAGTTGAGGTCCGAAGAAAAATGTCTCGAGGTCAACTAATGTACTCGTTCCGTTACCCTTCCGTATCCTGTGGCTATAAAACACTTGATTACCATAAAAGTGCCAGTAGCAATATAATAAGGAAGAAGTTGTTATTATTAAGTGTGGCAATTAGCGAATTTAATATATATTTAGCATAAGATAAAATAAGATAATTGAGATAAAATGTAGGTTCATTGTAGTATAAACTCGTAACAAGGTTGAAGCAAAAATAATTTAGCAAATCCAGATTGTATTTATGACTATTAACTTGAATTCACATACATTAATGTATTTGGCATTAAATAAATATTTATTTATTTCTATGTAGACCTACTTTAAATAGCTGTATAAAATTTTAATTGTACGCTCATAAAATGGCAGTATACAATTAGAATATGGAGGTCAAAATAGCAATAATAGGCAGTTGATGATATGACAATATGTTTTTTTTATTGCGACATTGCTCTTAAAATCGATAAGCGCTAGTAAAGAAGAAATGTTCTTGAGTAGTGGCCACGCACCATAAGACGGGAGCGTTGGTTAACCTACTCGGTAGACTGACGACTTGCTTAAAGTGACGAAGAGTTTGACGACCAGGCTGGCGCAGTGGTACATGGCTCGGATAAATGGAGCATGTTGTGCCAGGGGTCGCGGGTTCGAATCCCGCCTTGGTCATGAATCGACAGTTTAGCAGTCGTCTTAGTACTGCTAACTAAGACGACTGCTGAACTGAAGACTTAATACTTATTTTTTAACTATTAAACTTGTACTACTAAGCTGAAGATACTTAAAGAATACATATTGTTTCTTTACCGATACTATGATTTTTGTGAAAGACATTCCATAGGCTACATATTTGTCGATTATTTATGAAAGTTTTGTTGTTTTACCATTATTATTTTTATACTTGTTATATTATTAATTAAAGTTGATAAAGTAGCAACTCTGGACTATCATCACTATTCACGAAGACTTATTGGTTCACCCTTTGATTATATACACGTCTTCACCCTTTTCAAAAGAAGACTAGTATTTAATCTACGTATATTTATTTATTTACCAATAAAAAAGCATCTACTCTGCAAGTAATAAAGTGGCGACGTTAAATAATTATATTGTATACATAATCTATGCATGCCCATCATAATAATTACGACACGAGCAGTTAATTAAGTATAATTTTAATAATTATTATACCTAGGAGCAGCCAAGATAAGTACAGAGACGAAATATGAATATAAACTCGCATAAAAATTTGTACTGGAGCTTTTAGATAACGAGAACAATAATAAACTAACAAAGCCGTTTATTCGTTAGCGGTTAATTAAAAAATAATACTTTTTAAATGCCAAGAACAAAGCTTTGACATTTTAAAAGGGAAGTCCCTTTGTAAAAATAAAAGCGAAATATTTAGCGCAAAGTAGGGTCCACTTGTCATTTTATCCAGCGCGAACTGGTTGAAAATTTATTACTGCAAATTGAAAAAAAAAATATTTTATCTACACTAATGTTGTAACATTCTACTTATGTTTCCAATACTTGACTTATAATGACTACTGTTATAGCTCAGACAACAAAAAACTCAATTTGACATTATGTT
>LUGF01045129.1:50525-60983 GCA_001625245.1 Calycopis cecrops
TTCACGTACGCACCGATCGATGCACCGAACGGGAATTTAGTATTTTATATTTTTATTTTATATATTTTTAATAAATAAAATCTTTTATTTATCCTGAATTGAACAATTTTGAAGCTATTAGTAAATAATAAAGAATTAAATTTAAGGAATTTTTCTTTTAATGTCAACAATGTCAATCGCTGACATATATCTGTTCGCAATGTTTGATTAATTGATTAATTGCATTAGTGAAGATAAATTAGTGTATGCAACTGCATATATCACGGGTATTAAAACACTCGTTAGGTACTATTTTGAAACTCGCTAAAGCTCGTTTCAAAAAGTCAAACTCGTGTTTTAATACCCTTCTTTATATGACAGTTGCATAAACTACTATAAACAGTTTTCATTGTTTTTATACGACGATCAAAAGTTGTTTTTGTATTCGAAAATAGAATTTCTTAACTTTCCCAATATTTAAATTACTTTATATTTTGACGATTTTAGCGTCTTTATTGTTTTGTTTACACGACCGCAAATAAAATGGCGGTTCTTGATTTGACATTCTTATTTGAAAAGAGAATAAATTTTGTTTTTTATAGATGCCGTCATTCTGTTATTTTTCAAATATGGAATTAGTTGTCAAGGCCGATACTTTTTAGTTTGTTCGTATTTCAAAAAAAGCTGCCAGTTCTTGTGACACAATATCGATTCCAAATAAGCGTATGATCTCATCTAGAAACACGGGTTTATATGAAACGAGTTATCGGACATCTTGTGATGTACTGGAAATTTTAGCTTGAACTCCAAGCGCTAATGACATTTAAATGCCACTTGGTTGTTTTGGATCCTATGCCGATATTGATCAATTCGAGAGGATGTACAAGGTCGCAGTCGACTGGTTTTCGGCTAGATCATTTTAATATTACAACTTCTAATGGTTTTAAGGTGATAGATCAGATATTGAACATTATCATCATCATCACTGTTCATCCGAAAGATAAACCACCATTTATAAGGAAATGAATGCACACCTATTGTGGTTACTGGATACTCTACGGGTTTTAACACGGTAAGACTTATTATAGGTACTAGTCAAAACAAGTCGGCTCGTGACCACGGCTGGTGTAACCCAGTCGAAACATCGAGCAAAGGTATATGTTTTGACTAGTACCTTTAATAAGTGTCGTGTTAAAACCCGTAAAGTAACCACAATATGTGTAACAAACGAGTCTCAAACAAGAATGCACACCTATTCGATAGTCCCTACATGTCCAAACGTATCTCTTAAGAGATTAAAAAATAGTTAAAATGAATCTGAGTAATGTTATAAATGTGAATGTTTGTATGTCTATCTTTCATCCAATCATTACCGAATGTATTTGTAGTGTACGAAATTTTGTAAAGATACGTTTAAATAGTGTGTGTGTGTGTGTGTAGGGCAAAGTAAATGCATGTACCAACCAGGTCATTGCTATATTTATGGTGTATCGTAGATGCATAATTGTTAGTGCAAGACGTCGCACGCCATCTCAAAGCTATGCCCTACGGCGTGGTACTGAAATATAATAACTACCTTCATCGTCTAGGTGTCACTACGTCAATGTCACGTAACAAGATACAGATTACAATATGGAATACATAGTATTACTTTACTTATACATTTTTACTTTTTTTTAATATATGATGAACTAGCTGTGCCCCGCGGTTTCACCCGCGTTTATTTTCTAATCCATATAAACTTCCACACCTTATTTCACCCCCTTAGGGGTTGAATTTCTAAAAATCCTCTTCTTAGCGAATGCCTACGTCGTAACATCTACTTGGATGCCAAATTTCAGCTTGATCCGTCCAGTGGTTTGGGCTGTGCGTTGACCCGCTGCATTACAAAACGGCCCTGGTTTTCTAAATGGCTAGCCGTAATGTAATACGGCGGTTTATACAATCCGACTGCGACATATATATAGATTTGACAGGCGTATAACCTAGGGGTAGTATCAAAGTAAACTTGGTTTAACTTATTATTCCTTCCTCAGAAACTGAAATACAATTGTATGTCCTTGGTCGGATCCGAACCCGTGACCAAATCTCGTGCTCGACCAAGTCACCTGACCACATCAGTCGCAGTAAGAAATAACACCAACAATTTAATCATGTTGTCAAGAGTGGCGCCGCATACGTTTGTGACAGCTGCTGTTGCTGCAATGCGACCTACTGGAATATGCAGATTTAGCTACTCTTGAAGCTGCATATAACTTTTGGTTTAAACAGTTTTTTTATATAATGTAGGGTGACCAATCACGACGATTTTATGACTACCGACGATTATTACCCCATCCCTTTATAATGGCCATTTTTTAAATGCCAAAACCAATTATTTATTAAGGGCTTGCAAACAAATATGTGACAAGAATAAATTATACATGAGCATCGCCTTTTTCGTAAATAAAGTAACTAGACCTAATATTAGTGATTCTAGAACTAGAAACTGTTATATCTTCCAGCTGTTAAATGGTTTTAATACAGCTAAATGAGAAGTAGAATGTTCCAATGGCCCATTTTTAATGACAAAGCAACTAAGAAAAATATATTGAAAATATTAAAAAAAAATAAAAATAATTGTAACCCACAATAAATTAGACATGAACCTTACCTAAATTTGTGATTTCTAGAACTAGAAAGTGTTCCCTACCAGCTGTTAGTGTTGTAGATAAAGGTGAAGTGGATTTGCATTTGTGTGCCCACTCACGCCCACATGCAAAGGGCGCCTTAATAGGAGTGAGGATTTTTATCGGATACAGGCTATTAAACCGCTAAGGTATGATATGGTTCGATAGTTAGGACTATCTAACAGCGCATTTCTCAAGGAAGATCTTCCAGCTTAAACTTAATCTTCCTTAAAATAAGTTTATGTTTCAAGAGAAACATAAACTTTTGCTTATTAGTAATTTTTAATTTGATCGTATATAAAATGGTTACATGGTGGTGCGATTAAAACTTTTTTAATTAGTAAAATATCTATGTGTTTAAAATTAAAAGGTTGGAGAGTTTGTTTGTTTGCTGTTGCATAAAAGCATTTTCCCTGCGTAATAAAAAAAAGTGTATTTGTATAAGTTTTTTTTTATAGCATATTAGGCAAACGAGCAGTTAGGTCACCTGATGTGAAGTGAACACCAACGCCCACAGACATCCGTAACACCAGAGGTCTAACAGATGCGTTGCCGATCTTTGAGGAAAGAATAAGTTCTTTTCTTGAAGATCCCTAGGTTTAGTTTGACTTGACTGTTTGACCATCACAAGTATAACTCTTAAATATGCGGGTTATGCGGCCAAAATAACGAGGCGCTTCTAGTTTTTAATAGGAATATTTTGAAGCAATTATGACATACTTCGATGAGGTCCATAATCTTTATTTGGCTCTTCTTGTTACTCATTATACCAGTATTCATGTGGAAATTAAATATACACAAAATTAAAATAACACGTCTCCGACATATTCGTCTGTTTGAAATAAATTAATATTATAATTTTGTGGGTAAACTTGTTTAAGCATTCAGCATTCGAATATTCCTAATTTGAATTAGAAACGTTAAAAATACTTTTTGTTTTTTTTTTAATATTTGAATATGGAAACTGGTTTAGAAACGTGTACCGTCTGAAGGTTCTTGGTCTGACAAGGTGCTAGATCTATCTATATCTATCTATCGATATATTTATCTACAAGATGTGTGTAGATTTTTTATATGGCCTGATCGGCATTTTGTTTTACAACGATAAGAATGTTTCTATTTTTAAGTATTTGTAAATTGAAAAGGTTGCGGAACTCCAACCGTTTTAACTTTTATGGCTTCCGGACACACCTCCAAAAGCCTGTGAACGTGGCGCTACCTTTTTTTGTAATATAGTGTACCTATAACACATATAGAATTTGTAAGCTCCTCCTTTATCTTTTATCCTCATTTCAATCATTTCTATTTGATAAAAAATGATTCCATTTTTGAATATTATAATTCTAGACAATTAAAAAGCCTGTTCAGATTTCAAAAGTACTCCAAAAATGTTCCCAAAGATAAATGTGATTAATTCTATTTTTAAATGATTGGATTGGAGACCGAAAAATTGATCAAAAACCAAAAATTTCCGTACAGTCGTGACTCACAAGTCGTGTTGTATACAGCCTGGTCAGAAGTCGAATACTTCGAAGTCTTAATTTGAATTTAAAAAGTTTAACAATTCCACATTTAAATATTCAAAATTGGAAACTAGTTCAGAAACGTGAACCGTTTCAAGGCTCCCGGGCAACACGGACCTGCGTCGTGTTGCATGTAGCCTCTACTTCTCATTAACGTTAAAACAACTTTCAAGTAATTACAATTACGTGATGATAAATCGAAATGTATACATAATAAATTAAGCTTTCGTTAATTAATAATTTAATTAATAGTTGATTAAGATTTGGTCGTAAAACACGAATTCTATATGATGTAGTTACTTTACGGGTTTTATCACGATAAAATGTTTATTAAAGGTACTTGTTCACGCTAGCTCGTGACGTTAAAAAAAAACAAAACCGGTTTTCCGGAGCAAGCCGGCGCCAGACGCGCTCGGCCCCAGTTCGTTCCCCGGTCTGGGCTGGCTTGCACGTTACTTGCTTCTGCGCAGATAGCTATTACAAGTGTTTCCGTTGTGCTTAAATCAAGCTACTATATTTATTGCTACTAAAACTATTACTCACTCTAACCCAGTGCTTTGTCGGCTCATAATAAACTATTTAATTATAAGTGTGGTGTGTTCGAGAGAGGCGGCATTTTACTTGGACTTCAGGTAAGTCAGCTTATCCCATATTACCCGAATTCCTTTCTCCGCCCTTCGTGTGACGATAGCCATACGGCGTCGTCAGTACTACTAAACTACTAGTGAAGACATATATAGGAATCTGCTCGCGTATACACGCGTTAAGCGACGGCTATGTACCCAAAGGATTGGAGGAAAAAATAAGGGTAACAACACATCTGCATTACAACGAAGATTTCTATACGCGTCGGTAGTAATCAACACTCCGACTGCTCGTTTGTCTTCATATACGGAGCAAAAGCTATTGGGTCCATTTATGATGAAATTGTAAGCCTATCATCAGATCATCCAAGCAAGTGATCCTATGATCTTTGGTAGGTTTAGAATGAACAAATATTCATTTCCATTTTTCATCATATAATACTAAACTTGACGTTTATATGCCTTCATAGATTTTGGGACATCTTCACGCCAGTTTTCGAACGAATAGGCAGAGACAGCGTGCCACATATTCTGCGCTGTGGGACTGTATTAAATTAAAGCGACTTTAAATAGCATTTGGTTGTAAAATGGAAGTAGAAAAACTGACTATAATGACTAAAGATTACTAATGAAATTAATAAAATTTCAGTATTTGTGAAACTTCTGGAGGACTGCTTTTGATGATGATGACGATGATGAATTCTTGTGACGCGGATGTTAATGACGTTTGCCCTGTATCTAAATAAAAATGTTTTTAGTGCTATAGTTGCGAAGCTGCAACACGAAACCTAGGAAGTCTTCTAGTCAGGTGTGAAATTTGTAATTCCAGCTGTGAAAAAAACAGTTTTTTTTTCACTCGCCACTGGAACCTCGCGCCGGCCTCGCCGCAGCCTCGCGTTCACCGGCGCCATTGGCCACAGACTAAATACACTTTTTTGTCAGATGTCGCAAAAAACCTCATTGTTTGCCGTTTAAGTTCTATTATATCTCAATAGTTGATAATTATTTGTAGTAGCACCGTAGTAATTGCTAATTGTCGAAAAGTAACTAGTGTTTATATATTCACTATAATATTTTAGCGAACTGCGATAGAAGAGTATGTTTTTAAAGCGTATGTAATATGTAAGTATAATAATAAAAATATCTGTGGACACATCTCAAAGCTTTTACACACTACGTCAGTCTAGCCCCGGGCTAAGTAACGTGAGGACTACTATTACTGGTACTAAGAAACTGAAATATATTCAATATGTAGGCGGGATTCGAACCCGCGATCCCTGGTGCAACATGCTCCACTTATCCGCGCGCGATACCACTACGTCCGCGCCTGCCGGTCAAAGATGATAATATTGTATGTTAACTTCTATTTATTATATTATACATTACATATAGTCGTGATAAACCGATATAGCTTGCTACGTTAATAATGTTTCAAGCTGTTTTGTTTTTAAATTTGTTTATAACATTGAATAGTACGATATTCAAACGCTTTGAAATATTATTATACCGAAATTTCATCTCACTCTATTCTGTTGTGTGACAATCATCAAAGCATTCTAGTAACATTAATCTATCCTATGCGAAATTATATGGAAACATTAGGTATATAAAATGGTATATTATGTATAAAATATATCAAGCTATAAAGTAAAATATATATTATTATAATGAAACTGAACTCCATATGAATCAGCGTGAATTCTATCCTTCGATGGCTATTTTCTCTCTTTATGAGACCCGATCCCTTAGTTTCGCCCACACCAAAGGTATTTTATGTTAAAGAGGCTAACATGGTCTTTACTCTACAAGTTTGGAAAAGAAAATCGGTTGCGGTTGTGGTACTGTGGTACTTTGAATGTGTTTCGAAGTTTTACTGTTAAAAGTTTTCCGTTGAAGTTATGTTAGGATATTTGCACAGGAAAGTTCAACAAAAAATACATTCCCATTGATAAATTAGGCATTAATATGTAATTTAAATGAAATGTACTTATAACTTTAAAACATGAATTAGATAAGAAAATTATATTAAGAGTTATAAGACTTCAAATTCCTCAATAACACACTCAAAATATAGAATGTTAAAAACATTACAACACAGCGTAAAATATAATCATGATAAAAAAATCGCGGTATTTGTTAGTAGAACATAAAACCAAAGATATACAATATAAGAACACAAGTCATTAAATTAAACATAAGAAATAAAACGGTAGCCAAACAAAAGTGAAAACCCAGATCCTAACTCGCGTGACCGTATGTAGAAAAAAAAAACAAATCCAACAATGAAAATGAAAACGGCGATAATATCTGTATTGTGTGTATATGTGAATTACCTCGAATTTAGTTGCGAAACTACTTATATCATAATAGGTAATATGTTCACACGTTACAATAACAGCTGTTTTATGGTTAATTTTAAATACTATGACTTTCTTTCCGGTGTCACGTTGACTGTCATAAACTAATCTCTTTACTTAAATTTACTGTCGTTAAAAGTTGTAAGTATCACAGATAAACAGAGAAATAAATAGATGCAATACAATTGTTGCTTAATTTGGTTATCAAACTTCAAAGAAACCTATTGTGAAGTTCTCTTTTATAATCAGTACCGGATCTAGGTGGAGGCTTAGGAGGGCTACAGCCCCGAGGTCCGCAAAACTTAAGGGCAATAAGACCATTTGGAGCCATGAAATGGCCCCATACTCTACTCCGAAGGTCTCCTCCAAGCAGTCTAATGCTTAATCCGGCGCTGCTTAATACTATTAGAGGTAAAGATAAATGTGTTTCGAAACTCAATAGAAAAAATACAAGTCTTGTTTTCAAAATAAAGCGCAAACTATAAAATTCAAATATGAAATTTGGCTGCACTATACCAGAATTTCCAAATAAATCTTATACGTTACGTGTGGTCTAGATCACAAATTCTCTTGAATGCCAAGGCCTGTCGCATATGTGTGGCCACTCATCTCAATGTGTAACGTAATGTGGCAAATTGTGTATTAATGGCGAATAAAAGCGCGGATATTGGTCGTTAAATAATGAACATTATTCGAGAGAAACCGAGTTAGATCAATTTTGTAAGGAAATCGCCGTTTCGCAATCCTTGAATATAATTATCTGAATATGAATATGCACAGTTGCAGATCTTATCTCTTTATTGCACATTTTTGTTTCGGCCTTATTTTTATTCAAATGGCCTTAATGGTTTGCAATTAATTATGTATTGATTTGCTATATTAATTTTATATTGTTTTATTGAAATAGGCTTGTGATAAATAAAAACATATCTTTTCTAGGCTAGCTAGATAGAACTTTTCTAAAACAGATTTATATTGTAAAGTTAAAAGGGACAAACAGGACAGTTAAAGGGTTAATCATAGATAGAGAATACTAGGATTCTGCGAGTTATATTTTCCAGATCTTCATTATGTAAAAAAGGTCCATGTTATAAGCGATAATTTTCATAGGATACCAATTAGGATATTGTCCTCGCATAGTAAAACATTTTACCAAGCACATTTCTTGCGATCAGTCATTGTCAAACACTACCTACACTGCAGGTCTGTGCCTTACTTTACAAATGATCTCATTAAAGTCATGTTTTGAATATTAAAATTGATTGTTTACGAGAATTCAAGGCTACCCTCGACATGGACACAGTAATCTAGGTCAGATTTGGTGACTAAGACAATGATGCAACTTCACTGATCTCTGGTTTAAAACGAGGTTTAATAGTTTAATCATAGGTAACTTGTAAGGTTTCGGGTTTTTTTCATGAAATAGGTCGACTAATCAGCTTATTATCGAAGTGACCAAGTATAGATCTTAGTTTAAGTAAGCTGATTATTTATTTTATGATTGCAGTATTATGCCTCTGTTTTATAACTGAGTCCAAGCTCCTTATCTTCAGCTTTTGTTTTGTGTTAGAAAAATTACTAACTGCCCGACAGACGTTGCTTGTATGTTGTCATGGTAACGTGTCATGTAATGTGACTGAATTGTCAACCCGTTACTTTACCCTACAAAATTGTATATTCGATATACTGACTGCAGAGCCATCTGAGGGGCTGATTTGTGAATCTAAACCATTCTCAAATCCCCTATAACACACAAAAATCTTCGTCAAAATCGGTCCAATCGTTTAGGAGGAGTTCAGTGACATACACACACACACACAAGAAATATATAGTACACTAGCGGATGCCCGCAACTTTGTTTATGTGAATAAATTTTTACAACAGACGGTCAGAAATAATTTTTCAGATCGGATCAGTAGTTCCAGAGATTAGCGCTTTCAAACAAACAAACAAACAAACTCTTCAGCTTTATATTATTAGCATAGATCTACTATAAAGATTTGAAGCCGTTCTGAGGTCAATTACACTTTCTATAGTAAATTTACTATGCCTATTTCATTCATGTCCGATTTCAAAGCCGAAATTAGGATTTCTATCATTTAGATACAAAATTTCCGAGTTCAGAAAGGTTTATATATAAAATAACGTAGGTTTTAGAAAGTACCTTTATCACGTCGTTAAATATATCAAATATAATATCCATTATTCCAGTATGAATTTGATACCAATAATGGACATTTTCTTCGTCGTCTCGCAGAAAAGAAATGCCGCGACTGAATGGATTTCCCACGCCAACACTTACATATAAAATAACACGGCGACATCAAGAATTTTCACTTTTCTTGTCACATCTAAATTGTGATAATGCATTTTCATTGTTGACTCGAGTTTACTTTTATTGTTACCTCTCAGCTCTTGGATTTGAACTTGAGACCTCTTCATCATTATTATTCTTTTTATTTTTTTTTAAATTTGATTTATATTTTAGGATTTTTGCCATAATAGTTATTGATAAACTCTTCCTATGATTTTGATTTTAATCTTAACTTTCAACTCGTAAAGCCATTCTCCATTATTTTTTTTCAATACCATTCTCCATTATTTGTTTATATATTTAGTTATACTGCCAAAAAAGTTAAAAAATTTGCAAGTGGTCTTTGCTGCCTTGCGATCAAATTGGGTCGACACGACAAGGAGAGATCTCGCTCACACGATACCCTCGGCACGGTCACAGGTATGCGGGGGTGGAAAGAGAGCAACACTTCTTACACAACCTCCGTGCGGATATTTATGGGCGTTTGTAGTCACCTGAATGCGCCAACTTCTTATTTGCGTACTATACTACAAAAAGCATGGTCCATTATGCTGTTGGAGACAATGGTCAAAATCACTTTCCCATCGGATTGTCAATGGGGTTTCGAAAGTGACCGGCGTTTGTTTGGAAATTGTCGTACGTGCCGCCCTACAGACCTTGTTACATGTGTCTTGCAGGATATTGACAACAATTAAACTGTTTTCTATATCTATCTTATTTTCGTTATCTGCATAATTATCTTTATTTAATTTACAATAGTATAAAACAGCAGACGTAGCCACATTCAAGACTACTGACACCCGTAGACATAGCAGAGGTTATACAGACGCTACATACACACCGCACGAAACGCGACAGCACGGCACCTTTACGACGGTATCGTGTAAGTGAGAGGTAGCTCCCCGTTCGTGCCGGTCCAATTCTGCTACATGCATGCAGCGTAGCACTACCTCTTAATACTTGTTTCTACTGTAAAATGTACTTACCTAGCCTGTTTTGTTATCTATCTATATATATAAAACTCAAACGTGA
>LUGF01045129.1:71634-81767 GCA_001625245.1 Calycopis cecrops
AACGTCTTCTATAAATACTCTGAGAATTTGGGGGCAGAAGTAGTCTTAAAAATGGCTCAGAATGCTCGTTTGCCCCCTAAGACTTGAAAAAAAAAAATTTGTAGAGGAAACCATCAAAATTTTTCTGCTGCTACGAGCATAAGTGACTACTCCATATACCGTGCCCTGTTGCTGATAGATTCGGGGTACTCCAACACAACGGCCGAAGGCTCTCGCAGTGGTTTTTAGTCGGTAGGGGCCCCGTGCCGAGTCCGACACACCCTTCCGGCTCACCCAGAGCCGGTTGAACGGAGCCTAAAAGCATTATCCCTGCGTCAAAAAAAATATCTCATTCCAGCTCATCATAAGCCGAACCATTTAAACCAAACAGCAAGTACACATAGGAAGCACTCTGTGAAACAGACTGCATCCGTTAATTAAATATTTAAATAATGGAATCTTTCGAAGATAACTTTTCAATGTTGTTTACTGTGTGACGTCATTTCTTTGTTTTCAAGTCAAGGACCTCCACATAATCGTCCATTTCCAGTCCCCGAACGTGATCCGACTCGGAATGACCTTATAGATGTTATCAGCTGCACTTACTTTTCACAGATTTTGGATTCTCGTACGCAAATGCTGTGCGTGTTACGCATTGCATTTGAATTGTAATAGGGCCGAGTATGACTGACCACGGGATGGTATGAGATATTTCTGTTGAAGTAGACAAGCATTTCAATTGGAGAATGACTTATTTTATTCGGACTGGCTTAGTATTGACGGGAATACTATTCCAATCGCCTAAACAGTTCATCGGACTAGCGAGTACGATTTTGTTTTGGAACAGACGATAGGTGGACAGATGAAAGTGTGGATGATGATTATTAATAATCTGTGGTCTCTGATGTCTTTCTCTCAGATCTGATTTATTGCTCTCTCTCATCTCTCGCGGTCATCAGGTAAGTATATAAGGCACAGATACACACAGAAGAAAAGCGCAAAGTTATAAGATGTTTAATATTTTAATTGTTACTTAACCGTTTGTTTCGCTCATGTCTGAGTTTTGAGGATCGAAAGCAGAGTACACAATAATGCAATCTTACATGCCTTCACCACAAAGCTTAGTTAAAACTAGTGGGGGAAGAAAGTCTGAAGAAAGCATTTCCTAAAACTTAGTCCTACTGGTCTTTACAGTTATTTAGCTACCGTATTAAGATTGTCTATCTAACCGCACGCTGGACCAGGCAGTACCAGTTCTGAGATCCGGCTGCGGTCGTCTCAGTGTCGTGGCTTTGAAAGGATTTATTTCAGATTGATCCACATCTCACGACCTCTGGCGGCCGAGGTCTTTTGTAAATGTCAGCGCGCACGTCTCAACTTATACTGGTCACTTAATATTGTTATTGTTTTTAAACGTATCGCCAATGATGTCTGGGTTTGAGGATCGAAAGCGTATATAGGCATGCAATGAAGCTTATGACAAATCAAGTAGTAACAATTTAATGTAACTTGTGGTACTGAATAAACATTTTTTTATTTTTTTTTTATTTTTAAGTAGTGCCATGTTGTATTGGCCGGCACGAATGAGGAGTTTCGTCGTCTAGTTCACATGATGCTTATAGTAGGTATAATGACAGCAAAGAGGTGGGAGGGCAGCGCATTTGTATAGTCTCTATGCGGTTGTCTGTGGGCGTCGTCGGTAGTCATGAAAATGGCTCCGACTGCTCGTTTGCCCCCCCTATACCATAAAAAAAAAAAAAGAAAAAAGACAGTTTCCGAAGTATATTAGATGTAAAGTCGATACGAGGGCAAACAAAACGCAAAACGCTGTAATGTTACAGCTATGCTGTCGCGTTTTGTACGGTATGTGAGGTTTCCGTAGTAGGAGGAAAGATCCAAAGGAGATATGTGAAAAACCCGGAAGAACAATTGGGAGCAGCCGAAAGAGGACAACGCATCGTTCATAATTCTTCACGCAAAATGCAAATACGCAGAGCAAAACGCGTGCACGGAAGAAATCAAAGCCCCATATGTCTCGAAAGCGAGGAAGATCGTTTTCAACGCGCAGCCTCCACGGCTCACTAGTCTCGTAATAAGATCCAGTAGAAATCTCCGGGTTCTCATTTGATATTCAATACGGAACGTGTTTCTATCGCGCGCACGCAGAATCGCTTTTTATTGGAGGCCAATTACACCGCCCCTGGATGGGATGTGATGGAAATAATGAAGAGGAGAGGGAGATAAGAGGCGAAGTGCTATTTGTGCAAATTTACCACACGCTTTTTGTTGTATAAAGGGAAAGAAAGGAGTTGGAGCTTTCTTATGATTTTTTTATACACGGTGATTTTTGGTTGTTTTCGAAGCAAAAATTTGATTTCTACGAGTATGCCACTGACAGAACCTATGTATATAGTTTATTTAATGAAATAACACACTATTTTTCATTAAAGTTGATATTCGCTCTCGCTCGCTCGCTCTCATACAAAATGTGAGAACCCGTGGTAACGTAATGTACAAACGAGCAGTCGGTACTGAACTGATTGAACTTACTAACAGCAGACTACCGACGCCTATGAAGTTTATAAGCGTTGGTATAGACAAAGTTACATAGTTTATAGTGTAAACAAACTCAAATCTTATGTAGTTTTCTAAACAAACATATGCTCGGAAAATTAATATTTTTCAAGCGTATGTATGTCTACACGTATCTTTATGATCCCTATATACATAGTATCGTCCACTTTCTGATGCAATCAAGTAAAAAGAAAAGAGAAAAGATAAATATTAGAAATCTACACAAAAATGTACGATAGTTAATTTAATAGCTCCCAAAGTATCAATATTTAAAAACTCTTTGAAAACGCGTGTTGCCGGCATTCGTCAAATTATAGATGTAAGTCACGCTTCGTACTAATTAGCATTGCTCATACGGGTTCTAAAAGATGATTTCGTTACCTATGGTTAGGGTTGCCAACCGTTTGCCCAGATATATCCTGGTTTTGTTACTTTCCTTTGGGATTGCTTTTAGTTGCTTCCTGTGTTTTTAAAAATTCGCGTGACTTGTTTCTTATTGTAATTTCTTAGTTTTATCTCGTTTAGTTATATTTTTATTCTACATTAGCTGCGCCCCGCGGAATTATCACGTAAATTTCGATATCGTGAAAAATAGAAAATCATCTCATGGCATCCCATAGGAACATTTCGGGATAAAAACTTTCCTATGTGTTAATCCAAGTTTCCCTCTAGATATGTGCCAAATTTCATGATCAGTTCAGCAGTTTTTGCGTGAAGGAGTAACAAACAAACATACAAATTTTCGTCCTGTATAAAATTGACCTAGTTTACAAAGTAAGTTTTGAAAACTAGGACAATTCAGTAAAAAAATCCAGAGTAATAATAATATGCGGATTCATCACAACCTTATCCTAGCCCTGTGCTAAGTACAATAAGTTCTTGGCTCACATAAACAACGGAAATATATTTCGGATGACAAAATATGGCAACCCTAGCCACAATGGCAAACATAAAAAATGATTTGCCGACAAGAAACAATTGCCTTACAAACATAACGAAAAAGTAAACATGACACGGTTAATGGTGAAAGTAAACGCTTCCTATTCTCACGAGTAATATCTTCATATGATTGAAGACGCGGAAACGGCTTACATTAAATAAGAGGCTTTTTCTATTTTTTCCGGTTGCGATACTTGCAAGTTACAACGGTACTTTCGACTGTAGGTTATCAAGATAGCAAATGTGATGGAGTCATGTTATGGATGTTATTATAATGTCTATTCTATTCTATTCTATATTATGCATGGCAAGTGTTTTAGCAATTTTTATACCGCTACCCTTGTCAGTGAGTCATCAAAACCCATCTGATCTCCTCTTGTACTAAACATTATTGAAAAATAATAAATTAAAATAATTTCAAATAAAAAATTAAATATTTATGACGTAACCACCTTTCCAGTAAGGGAGTCACCAAAACCCATCTTACTTCCTCTTGTACTAAACATTATTGAAAAATAATAAATTAAAATAATTTCAAATAAAAAAAGAAATATTTATGACGTAACTACCTTTTAGACATCCCCTCGATCCCTAAGTTATCAGAATAGATAAAGCAGAAGTAAAGGCCCCAAAGTAAACTTACTAATACTTGACGACAACTTTGCAGATTATAGTATATCGATATTAAGCGGGTCTAAAATAGCGGATCTAAAAAAGATCTAAAATTCGGAGTCAACACTCCTGACTCTTAAACAGGTTTCATAATAATTATTCCAACTCCGACATCGACATAACTCGTATTGTTTGAAGATGACCCTAGAATAATAAAATTCCATAACATGCGGCCATGAAAATGCAGTCCATAACTTAGATCAAACTCGTAGATAAAACGAAGTGTACTTGTATTTCATAATATTTACCACGTTGTTTATAGCGATAGAGATTTTTGTTTGGTACTAGCAGCGCCACGTTGCTTCGTCTTTCTCATAAACTGACTATGTAACACTGAAAACTTTTTTAAATTTGTATCAGTAGTCCGAGATTAGCGCGTTCCAACAAACAAACAAGCCATATTTTATTAGTATAAATGATAAGAGAAACGTAAATGATTAACTTTTGGTCACATGACGATATAGTTAAGACTTATTTTATCAATTTAATTAAGGAATAAGCTAACCCTCAAGTGGAAGAAATAAAAAAAACAAGAACACGATCACAAGAGAAGATGAAGATGAATGAAAAAATTGTAAAACTAGAAGCTCCGATTAACAACCACACACAAACCGCACAAAAAAAGCGAGAGGTACCTAGTGTCGGTTCCGTTGTAATGCAGCAAGCACCTCTTACTAAGAGTCTCATAAGATGGTGCGACTATTAAGAAGCAAGAGTGAAAGGTCACCGCTTCAATTGCCTTATAATAGTCGGTTGCGTAAATGTTTGATTACATGGGAATGAGAAGTCAGCTTTAATTATGTATTATGTTGGTAGATGTCTTTGTTATAAAATGTCTTATTTTTGCATTTTCTTATTCTGTTTGAGTGAATGTAGGGTTGCCATTACGCCAAAAGTAAGGCATACAACCAGTTTATCCTTCTAGAAAGTCCAGAACTAGAATTTGTTTGATCATCAAGTAATATGACAAAAGCATTGTAACATAAGACTTCGGCCAATTTGTCCGGAGAGAAAATTCGAATGATAAAAACTCGACCCTTGCCCATTTCTATGGGCCTCAATAATAAAAATTGTTCTATCGTAATAAAGTACGTTACTTCCTGATAGTATAGTTTTCTGTTAGTGAGAGAATGGTGAAAATCGGCGGTGTAGTTTTGAAGCCTGTACTTTACAAACAAACAAAAAAGCTTTCGTCTTTATAGCATATTAGTCTAAATATAGATTTTATTTTTTGGCTTCCATTTCTATTTATAGCCTTTTTGTTTATTTAATACATGCGGACAACTTGCGTATGCTTTTCCAGGCTTTACCCATTGGTGGGTGGGATGCGAAATTGGCGGTTGTCATATTTTTAATGTTTGCATTGCTCGGCGTCGCTTCTGAGAGCATTTTGATGTATATGAGCGCCAGTAATCAATTTGTAAGCCCTTTGTTCGTTTTTACATTACAAAGTTTCTCTTTATAAATTACCTGTCGGATTTTGATTCTTATTTTATACATTTTTCGTAAAGTTGTTTCCACCTATTTTACAATAGAGTTATTCAATATATCATCAATATTATTCATAGGTACACATATTACCTTCATTGCTGCATCGCAAGGCTAGCAGAGATCTGCTCAGGAGGCTATATTGAATATTATTCTATTACATCATTAGATTCTATTTTTAAGACTTGAATGCATTGGAAATCACTTGTCATCGTTATATCCGCTTTGTTATCATCATCTATATCATCATCATCATCATTACCTATTATTCAAACATCCTCACGCCAGTTCTCTAACGGGGTAGACAGAGAACATTTTTCATTATTTTCATTATTGTTATTATAATCAGCCATTTTCTTCTCACCAAAACAGCCTCTCATATGAGGATATGAAACAAGAGGTTGTTTACCATCAAATACCCACATCTTATAAACTCTAAGTCAAATATCTAGGTCTATTTATAGCCGTTACCTAGGCAAGGAGCTAATGACATAATCGAAGCCGCCGGGACGTGTATTAGCGAGTCGTGTGGCGCGCCGCCTCGGCCGTCGGTCACGCGCTAGTAGAAAGCACGTGAAAACGATTGAATCCGATTTGGGTAAATAGTTAGAGGAAAGTTAAAGGTCCGTTCACACTACAGGTTGTAAACAGGATGATCCGTACCGTGACAGTGATAGGGTAGGTTTTGATTGGTTTACATTCTCCTTATTTGTAGGATGTTTCTGAAGTTTACTCCTTAAGACGATAATATGGTCCACGCTAAACTTTTATGAGGAGTAAAATCGTGTAAAATATTTCATGGTCAGCTTAACACTTTACGTTTTGACGCCGCCTACGTCTATTGCACACCATTTACTTCAGAATGATGTTCATTCTTAAGGAGTAAACTCTAGTCGCGTTTAAAGCACTATCATGATCAATATTATACTACAAGTACAACAACACATCTTCCTAGAAAAAGAGAACAGTGCCATATGTCACCATCCTCACACACTCGCCTTCCTTCACATTTATACCTGTTCATACAAACACTCCCATTCGATGACGCCATCTTCGGACAGTAGGTACAAATACATATTCATCTTCATATTCTTCATCATCTTCATCATCACCATCATCATCATCATCATCATCATCACCATCATCATCATCATCATCATCATCATCATCATCGTCATCATTAGCAGCCAGAAGCCGTCAACTGGATATAGATTCTCCCAGAGAGCGCCACAGGTCATGGTTACAAGTTGCTTGCTTCCACCGGCTCACCAAGAAGTAGAAGTACAAAATATTAATTAGTTAAAGTAAACAAAATGTTATAGATAACGATAACGCTCGCGTGATAGAAAAAAAATAGGCTGTGGCACTTCAGTCCTTCAACTATCTTCATATTAAATATCATATCGATCCGTTATTCGATTTGATGTGAAAGAAAGACAAACAAACAAACAAACAATTAACAAAGACACTTTCGCAATTATAATATTAGTATGGATTAAGTTTATTAATCTGTGGTATGGACAAGAAGATAAGTTCGGCTGTCGAATTACGAACCTCCTTGACCGTCATGTAAAATAGTTGTAACACGACCACTTCCTGTAACCGCGCCAAACCCAAGTTTCCGAACCTCGCTTGACATTTAGCTTTTTTATTGTTAGTAGAAAGGTCGCAGTTGAAGGCCATGTATTCATGTATTCTTTGACCTTTGTTGAAATACAATAATATCATGTTCATATATCACAATTTATTGTTAATTTATTTTCTATTTCTTTAAGTTTTATTTTTATCTTTTTTTTATTTGAGTTTGTGCAGTTTTACGATAATTGGCTTAGAAATATTCTGTGATATGTTTCTGTTATTTTTTTTTGGAACTTATTATTGTTGATATTTAGGTGCTTAGTTAATGTCGTATAATCTATTTGTATATACTTATATTATAACGCTGAAGAGTTAGTTTGTTTGTTTGAACGCGTTAATAATTAATATCTGGGAATACTGGTCCTAGTTGTAAAATTCTCTCAGTGTTAGCTAGTACGAATAGGAGCGGAGTACGCGGATTTTGCGGGTGAAACCGCGTGGCGCTGCTAGTTATGAATAGGTCACAACAGTTAAAATAGTGTATATAATAGTGTGAAGGAAAACGAGGTGAAATCCCCTAATAATAGGTTAGGCGATAGCTGCACATCTTACACAGAGATTATACAGTTGTTTCCCTTCTTCTCAAATCTCTCCCGTTTTATCTACGAGGATTCTCAAATAGCGACAGCACAGCCATTGCACCGGTATCATGTAAAGGAGAGTGTAGTAGTTGTACTTTTCTACTGTATGTGCTTATATTGGTTTGGCTCGCCAACGCACCACCACGTTCTATCGGGCCGACGCGACGGTCGTACACTGAGTACTGACTGACCGTCTTGTGACGTGTGCGCTCGAGACAAACGCCACAATAGAATGTATGTATAACTACATATACTACAGAGAGGAAGCTCACTAGTCTCGCAGGCCCAATTCGTCTACATTGTAACAATCGCTTTCTTCTTTCTCTTATTTCTTATCTTTGTAAAATGTCAATTTCTTATTATCTAGCTCGTAAATCATAATTGATATCCCTGTCGATCGATGATCTAGATTTCAGATTCATATTGACGAAATTTATTGCATTACAACGGTGATAGATGGCCACTCGATTCTGTATCGATAAATCGATATCTCGTTTCTGTTGAAACGATTATTTCATTTCCTAATCGATGCATTGTCTTTCTGTAATTGATTATCGACCTCTGATAAATAGTGTGGAGTTTATACAGAGACTGTAGGCGTAATTTGTAAACGATATTTGCTTGAAGGCGTTGTTATCTAAGTTGGACATTTAAACAACATCATTATTATCAGCAGCATCTGACCCATTACGATATAAAATAGAACTGTGTGTTCTTATGCATACGTTTTACTTTCTGTAGTAATATATTAAAATAAGCTATATGTATAAACCGTCGGCACTTATGACAATTGACAACTATTGATAACTGGTGGTCAGAAATGATAAAAATATTCTCATCTCTTATCTGTCGGTTCGGGTGTCAAAGTGTGCGTTAAAAAAGCTCCTTTCTACCAAACGCGACCAACGAGAAAATATGAAAAAAAAACATTGATATCAAGAGAAACAATTAATTCGTTGCTCGATCTTATCTCCAAAAAAATATTTAAACTTTCCTAATATGCCCCACAGATGTTATGTATAAATAAAATATAAATACCTTATGACAATAGTCCTTTACAAACAGTCGCGTGTAAATGCCATGTCTTGTTTTCTGACCTATTCATTAAGTTAATATAAACTAAAAATAAAAGTCTAAGTTCTTTGACCCATATTATTTACCTATTTAGAAAGCTGACAATGACTCGAGAGGTTACGGGGAAGGCACGAGACAGACATACTAATGAATGTTAAAAAACCTAATTTCCATAATACAAGACGTCGCGCTTGTGTGTATAAATAGTCCTTTCTGTTTTGTTCATCTATCAAATGTTTGTGTAGGTGACAATTCTGTTTCCTTTCCTTCATCCCGTCGAACAAAAAGATGGAGATTAAAAAACATTTCTAAACGTTATAAATGTTATCTGTAACTTAAAATTGCTGCTATTAATATATCAACCAAAATAAAAAAAAGATTAATACAGTGACTTTTTAACGTTCAAGACAGCATTTTTTTTTTAAACTTTTAGAAACTTAAAAACTGTCTTCTAATTGGTTCAACTGGATTGAATGACAGAGATAATCAGCAGTTATCATCAGAATCAGGCATGCGTACATACATAAAGATATTACAGGAATCCCTTTTAATAAATAAATGATGTAAGTCGTTTAGCACTGCCGTCCAATAAGTAATCTTTCGAACTATAGGTTCTTGTTACTTACTTCTAATAACCAACTCGATGAAGTGGTCTGCCTGGCACTGTCTTCTAAGTTTGTCGGTACCATGCAATATATTTTGACTTTTGATCTGGTTCACATGATTCTGTAGCAAATTAATACTTTCAATAAAGAAGGCAACAATACTAAATAACAATTTTGCGAAAAAGAAAACCTTGGGATGTTTTTTGGGTTCCGTATCTCAAAGAGAAAAATCAGAACCCTTATAGGATTGCATTGTTGTCCGTCTGTCTGTACGTCTGTCAAGACCTTTTTATCTAAAACACGTGAAGGGATTAAACTGAAATTTTGTCAAATACGGAGGTCAGTTTCGTCTTGAAAAAATCACACTTCTAAGTTAACGCAACAAAAAGTTGTAGCCATTTATGCACAAATGTATGAAAACGCACTTTTTCGAAAATTTATAGGGTACTTCTCGTTGAGCTAGAAATCTGAAATTTGGCAAGAAGTAAGACCTTACAGTATACATATAGGAGTAAATCTAAAAATTGGTAAATAAAATTTATATCACTGGAAAAATCATTACCAACTTATGCATGTAGTTCGT
>LUGF01045129.1:101788-113492 GCA_001625245.1 Calycopis cecrops
TAGGACACAGTTTATCGGTAGACCTCATGCGGGTTAGCGAACGTCTAGAATGTCATACAGACTCGACAACGTTATGCTTTTAACACTCAAAGCTATGTTCGCTGTTACACCTCAATATAATAGCTACGTAATAATATCTGTCTAAGATAACAGAAGAAAAGATAAATACTATCACAAGAATCTGTGAGCAATGTTCGTTAGTATGAATGAAAAAATGAAGAACTAAAATGTTTTATATTATTCCAGACTGTAATGTAGTTCTAAATATTAGCTAAATATGCATAGGTAGTTGCATGAGGGAATAGCAAACTTTTGCGTTAATATTATTCATAAGATCTCTATTCTTCTCTGCCTTTGCAACCTACAGTCGAAGCGTTTTTGTGACTGCTGCAATAAACAATTACATCATCATCAGCAACAGCAACAGCGGCCATAACACATCCACTACTGGACAAAGGCGCAAACTGCCAAAACAACTGCTACGCAGATCGAATTTTCGCACAGATATAGCTTACAATTTGGAATAACTTAAAATACTTTGATTAACCCGAAAAAATCAACCCTTGGGATACATTTTACGCAATTGAAACCGCTTGAACCTGTACCCACCCCGTTACGAAACTGGCGTAAAGATTTTCTATTGTTGTTATTAAAAGACTAACCCGAAAAAAAAAATTACCTGGCCACATTTTACGGGGTAAAAACCGCGTAAATCAACACACAACTAGTACCATAAAACAATCATGTTATTCCGAGACAAGATCAAACTTACTATAATAATTTCATCTAACACCTTAGCGGTGTATTTATAAGGCCAGATGCTCATTACAGAGATAATGAAATATCTGCTGAGGTCATCTGTATTAAATAATAACAGTTTAGATCGTCGAGATACAATTCATTACCTCGGGCAACTAATTCATCCTGGACGTCGTAAATAATACTTCTAATTATATAATTAAATTATGTTATGAATACGTAAGATCCACTTCTTCTTCATTATTATATTCTGTGCGGTACTTCTGACGTCGCGCGTCGTTGTAACATAGATACTTTACGTCGCTCATTACGAAGATTCTTCGAAAGGTTCAGAAGTGGTTGCTGTTGATCCTGCAAACATAGAAGTAGCCCCTCCCTCTACCCCCACACTTTCCAATCAAACTTTAAATTGAACTAAGGTTATGCAGTATGTTTTATGCTGTTGCTGCCAGTTAGCTTAATCAGCCTCGATGAAAGTGACATCTTTTGGTGATGTGATTTAAATTGGCATTGATATTATGTAATAACAGGTGGCGCCATACTGCTTTAAAGTTGCTAATCGCTTATATACGGATTGTGATCAATTGTAATGGAGGAGTAGAAGAACACGCCTGTATAACAATTGCTCAAATATTTATAAACACCGGTAGTAACTAAGCGGCCCTTATATTATAAATAAAAACAATCACTTTGCCATTCAACAAAAGAGAACAATATTTTATAAACAATCGCATTAAATATTTAAAGCGCGGTGATCACCGGCCTTGATCGACCCGGATAAGACAATGGAAATAGAGTTAGTGGAGCGAGACGGCGCTGATAATGATTGTTGCTTGTGGGTAGTTTGACCCTGTTACATTTCTTCCGCCACGCGAGGTCGAGTGTGACCAAAGAAAATTCTTCATTCGTAAATAACTGTCCAATTAGTCTCGAACCGTATTCCTGCCTTCGATACTCCAATTGATAGATCATTTTATTTGGCATTACTAAATCGTCCAGAGACAAAAGACCCCCGCATCGCATGGTTACGCGGCGTCCATAGATCTATGTTAATTGGCGGCTTTTTAGACCATGAAACAGCTATATTGGCATTAAATTGGAGATTGTCGTTGAAGTTTTGCGTTGTAATTCAGTTCTCATCGTACTTGCTTTTAGTTAACCCGTAATATACATAAAGTAGGATTGCAATGCTCTATTTGCGGGCCGCCAGCGGGTCGGAAAGACCCCACTTTCTATGTTTACCTATAATATATTTCCATTAAAAACGCATTAGTTGCAAAGTAGAGTTTGGAATCTTGTGCACGGTCGAATGCGCTACATCGCTGACCCAGAATTTGGGAATCATTTTCACCTACTTTGGAAATGAATGGCGAATTTCCTTGACGCTCATCGCTGTCCGTATAAGGACTATTCTCTATTAGAAGTATACATTCTTCATTAATTGATTTATTAATTGATTTTCTAATACTTAGATGAAAGAGATTTCAATGGAGGATATTAAGACTATTTCTACCTTTATATTTATGAGTATAAAATAATCAACCAGTCTTCGAGTTACAAGATGGTTAGTGAGAGTCGCTACCCAAGGATTTATTGTGATAATCTACTGTGCCCCGCGGTTTCAACCGCAAAATCCATATAAACTTCAACACCCTATTTCACCCCCTCAGGGGTTGAATTTCTAAAAATCCTTTCTTAGCGGATGCCTACGTCGTAACATCTACCCGGATGCCAAATTTCAGCTTGATCCCAGTGGTTTGGGCTGTGCGTTGATAGATGGCTTTGTCACGTTTGAGTCTTAATATATATAGATAGATAAGTATATTTTCATGGTGTTTTCGTCACTTAGCCGGATTAGTGGAGCACTCTATTAGAGTTGAATATGGCACAACGACCGGGATAGTCGATACTTGCCGCTCACATTATATACCGACGTGAAGTGACACGTATGTTTCGTGCGATTTGCGAAAGTTCAGAGGCAATTCGGAGGAATGGCGAAGGGCAACGTATCTGCATAACCTTGCTGATCACTGCGTGCATGCGTTTATAGTTACTGGCTCCGATTGCTCGTTAGCTCCATGTCTTTTTTTTTTCCGCTGGGTAATGCGTTTACGCACTGCCATGGAACCTGGGTGGGATCCAATGGGTGTGTGGGGCTCGCGGCGGAGCCGAATACCCACTAAAACCCCGCGGGTGCCACCGGCCACCTATATTGGAGTGCCCCGGATCTGTCAGCGACAGGGCACCCCGACGACTGTCCAGTCCTTCCACTGAACCGAACTCCTTCAAGAGAGGCTTCCTTTCATTTACTGGGCCGGGCTAGGGGCCAGGTTCCCAGCCTGGCCCCTGGTTCCAGTTAGGGAGGCGGCATAAGTTGCGCATAGCGCCTTTGTCGCACTCCCGTTCGCCTTCGGCGAGGTAGGCTGTTTTCTTCCCTCTCCTTTATAACTCCATGTTGCCGAAATATACGACAATGCCCCCAATTGCCCAACAGTGTACCATAAAGGGTGTATAATGTATATGTTAGAACCGTGTAACGATCCCTGAGTCAGAGCAATTGCGCGGGTTTGCGAAAGGTTTCCACACAAAAATCACGAGTCTGACATTTGAGCGGGGCGGGGTGTGCATGGCATTTGCACGCATGCGGTCCGATAGTGCAGCCTCGCCGTCTATCGATGGCTAGATCGGCTTAGTAAATTATACAACTTATACTGTATATATAACTTATACTGTTATACTGTATATATCGTGTTATATTTTTGAAGTTTAGGTGGAATACCTAAACGTCAAAATTAAGGATAGATTTGAGGTCCTCTGTATTATCACTACATAGTATAAAACAAAGTAACTTTCCGCCGCGCCGCGCGCCCTCTGTGTCTGTATGCTTATCTTTAAAATTACGCAACAGATTTTAATGTTTTTTTTAATAGATAGTGATTCAAGAGGATAGTTTATATGTATATTAACTCCATTTTTGAAATCTAAAATCCACGCGGGCGAAACTGTGGGCGGAAGCTAGTATATGTATAAAATGAGAAGTCAAATCGCGTGAAACAGTAACACTGAGCGTAACATGCCGCCTTTCAGAATGTCTCTTGTATACCTTTGACTTCATGTTTGTTGTAAAGTAAATTCCTGTCGCGTGTTGAAGCTACCGTATATTTTTATAAAGCATATGAGAAGTCGGAGCCTTTTTGTGACTACACTTGCACATAAATATCTCGTTAAACTTAGACTACTTAACTACACCATATAGTTAGTGAAATGTATTGTCACTTCTTGATGGAAATTCATGTTATATTTTTGTTAAACGATATAACTTGTTTATACTAATATAACTTTTATTTAAAAAAAAATACTTAACTACACCCTCCCAATGGGCCACCTAAATCTCACCATTGCATTCGGACGAAACGATACATAGTGCTGTCACTATAAGCAAGTAGTTGTGAAGGTCTGATTCGGCTGCAACACATCAACAACACTCAATGCTGTTTGTAAAATATTATGCGTATACTAACTGTTCCCCGCGGTTTCACCTGTAACTTTCGATGCCGAAATATCGAAATGAAAAATAGATGGCCAGTTCTCAAACCTACCCGATATGCACACAATATTTTATGAGAATCGGTCGAGCCGTATCAGAAGAGTGTGATAACTAACAATGTGACACGAGAATTTTATATATAAGATACTCATTTCTCAGCAAGAATGTTGGCTTTTAATATAAATATGACATCCAAGAAGTGATAAATATTGTAACGCTCATATTCCCTTGCACATTTTACGCTCGTACATGGCGCAGCGCTCGTAACGGCCCATATGTGGCTAACGTAATGTCGATCTTAACGGCTGAGCTGCATTAGCATATGCAGCGGTGTCAAAAGTCACCCGCTGTCACTCCAAACGTGGGATTATATTGGAGTTCTATTATAAATTCCTATATTATTGGAGTTTGGTCCTTCGAGTCGATATTGGGTGTGATATGTGGTGCTCGGTTCACTCTGTGAAGGTACCCCGTTAGGGAGCTGACGTAAATATGTGTATGTATGTATGTAAGAACCGATATTTTTGGCGTGCGAATTAAAAGTAAATATCGGTAAATGCGTTTTACGGATAATTTTAAATGAATCCTCAACCCGATGTTAAGGCCAATCGTGCCTCTATTGCTTGTACATAGGTACATACAACGAGATACTTTTTTCGTGCGTGCAGCCGGCGTTCATCGATCCATAAGACGTTATCACATGAAAATTGTGAGCGTAAAATGTGTGAAACTGCACTGATTGCTTGTAATATTATAAATAAGCCTAGGGATATACAAGTTATTAAATTATAGATGAAAATGTAGATTCTCTTCTTTTCTCGACTCAATTCTGCTGCAAACAGCATGGCACTACCTCTTGCTACCTTCCACAATCATATTATAAGTAAATATATCAAAAGGCCGCTATCTAATTGGCACTATCTAATAAACAGTAATTAATTGCTTCATAGAATTTAAATGTCAATTACAAGCACAATCGAACAATATATTAGTTAACATTGAACTCGACTCACACAAAGGACATTCGAGCGAGTTATCGTTTGTTCTCGTTACTGCTTTTTTGGCTTCGGTATGCGATGTTGTTTTTGAATGTGTGTACTTTTAATTTCAAAATTTGAATAAACTGGACCTTTATATGTAGAGATAGATAAAAGGCTAGTTTTTCTTTATAGGGCAAACGAGCAGTCGGAGCCATTTTCATGAACGACGCCCGTAGGCAATACGAATGCGTTGCCCTCTCTCCTCCCCCCTTTATTGGTCATACATACATGTGGAGTGCCAAACTTTACGCCAGTTTCCTAATGGGGTTGAAAGAATGAGCCGACAGTCACGTCACTATACTTAATTATTTTCCTATCTTCATTCTCCAACACGCCGGCTGTGAACTCTTGCCACATTCGAACAGTTTGTCTGTATGTCACATCAATCTTATTGTCAGTCAAACTTGATGAGATTATAAACAAATCAGAGTTGCTCCTGATCTTAAATAGAATTTAAACCGTGAAAAACGATTCAAATCTTCTCTAGTTTTGCCCGTATGAAATTAAGGACAGACAGACAAAAGCTCTAATACTTTTGTCTTTAACATCGTCATCAGCTGGCGACTGTCCACTGCAGGACACTAGTTACTATGCACATTTCTTCAATCTACTTCGTACAGGCTTTTAACTATTTCATCTTTGTTTCAGGTAATGAATTACTCACAACAGTTACTGGTTTATTAAAGGTAGTAAATATATATCTCCTAATAATCGAATGTCACGTGTCTAAGAAGTAACATTAAAGTAGATGCCATTTTGTTATTTGCACGGGATAGAAACTTAAGCGAAAACTACGGGGCGTAGGTAGTAATTTAGCTTTATATATCTTATACTTGTTGACAGATCACAATAAAGATGATATATTTGCCTTCACGTCAAAGCAATTCTTCATCCCGTCAAAATCAACTTTCATTGTCTCCTGTGTTATGAATGAAACTAAAGACAATATAACAATTATAAATGATGTGTAAAGTAATTCAGTTATATAACCGTCCCACGGATAGAAAGCATTATAAATTACTTAAAATGTGATGCAACAATTAGGAGTGTTATAATCTTATTTACACCATTGTGAAGGTCTGAGAAAGCTTTCATCTCTCTTTTGTTCCACATATCTGATGGGCTCCGTTCCCACTCGCTACCGAAAATGATGAAGGATTTGATAGTGTTAGATGTTGAAGATTAGATTATTGTGTTGAAGGAAAAAGGTAAGGAAACATTGTCGAAAAGGAAAATGATTATTGACGGGTCTTTACCGGTAATCGAGTAGAAACCTATTATTACAATATTTACCAAAACACTATTTTGTTTTTATTTTGAAATAGTAATAAAGTGTAACATTTTGAATCTGTTATTAAGTATGGTCAACTACGCGGGACGTTGCCGTATCTACTACCTACAACTACATACGTAGAAAGTATATCTTCTACATCTTACACATCATAGAAAACTGTTATAACAATTTGGACAGGTAAGAAGCAACGTTTGAAACAAAACAAAAACAGAAGTGTTATAAGATTACAGAAACGTGTAAGTGGTCCGTAACTAATTTATTGTCCAATGGCTAGATGTCTGTCACAAAGCAATTACGCATTGACACCTGATTACAAAGCAACAGACGGTGCCTCACCGTCAGGTCGGTCCTGAAAGGCTTCGATGTAGACGGTTATAAGTTCTAGTAGTAGAAGTATCTAGTTTCTCATTACGGCGAGTTGTTTCGTTTTCCAATATTCTCGTGTTTGTTCCAAGAGTATAATGTAAAAGGGGAAACCTTGCCTGGTGACATTGGCCAGTAGCTTACTATCATGCCATCTGTACTTCTGAGTCACAGTGCTGTAGAAATTGATACTGTTCATTATTTAAAGCCTTTTCTTTCTGTTTAGTTTCTGATGTTTGGTTTGATATAGGTATAAGAAACGACAGGATTAAGGTAGCACTCAGCGTATCGATAAAAGATCGCATGTATCGAGATCGCGATCCGCGAGAGAGGATTTCGGTGTTTCAATTGCAAATCCGTTAAGAGAAAAATATAAAAAAAACATCTAAGAGACCTGCTGTTTTGCTATATCTTTACATTTTCTTGTTGTTGGTTTTATATATCTATCAAACAAATAAGAAAGGAGGATGTCTAGTTAGTGCATGTATGCATGGTCTAGTGAGTCCAGGTATAAACCAGGTCATTGTTATACTTATGGTCTACGACACATTATTTTTGTTAAATAAATAGTATTAAATATAATATAATACTAGCTCTTTCCCGCGGCTTAGCCTAGCCTTTCTAGCCTAGCCTAGCCCTAGCTCTTTCACGTTGAAGCCCTTCAGTAAATATCAATGAACATTAAAATTGATCTGCAATAGAATTCCAATATCTGCCACAATAATTTTTTTGAGCCTTCTAAATATATTTTTTTTTAATAAAAAATGTTCTATGTCATTTCTACCTCTATAATCTAATACCTCTAGGTGTGTGTGTGTGTGTGGTGTGTGTGTATGTGTGTGTGTGTGTACAAAGTTTCACGATGATCGTTTGAGTAGTTTTGGTGTAAAATCGTACCTCACAAACTCACATTCATATTTATAATATTAGTAGGACTGACTTAGGCATCTTAGTAGGTGACACATGTCACTGTCACATAACAGGTGAGACACGTATGCTGGTAATCTATGTATTAATAAGTGAAGCAAAAACTAGAACATTTTAACGAAAATTGAACGGACGGAGGAGTATGAAATTTGCCACGGCATAGTTTACGTGTAAGAGAAGTGCAGAACGCTAATATATTTTAATAATAATGTTTCAAAAGTATATTTTTTAAATTTAATAAATAAAACTTTACGCACTCTACCATGCATTTGACACATTGATATATAAGATACACGTAATTATTGATGAGTTTCCGTGTCTTTTGCAAGTGTTGAAAATTCTACATAAATTGTTACCTTAGTTACAATGTCATAACATGTCATATGATATTTAGTTTTTAATTACTAAAAAGTTTCATTTAGATCGAATATCGATCTTCGCGGGTGGACCCGCAAAGATCGATATTCGATCGATAGTATTATAAAATGTGTAAAACTATACGTATGTTTGAAATAAGGCACATGAGTAGACTGGAATCTGGATAACGTAAGAATAAATTATCCTAATAAAATGTATAGATCTATTGGGATAGACTTATCGATGGTAAAAGTGATAAAACCGCATCGTTCAGCTAGTATGAACATATTATAATCTTCTATTTTCTAAATGTAGGTCACAAAACTCATTTGTGGTAATCAAAACGATATATTGAAATATTTGCGAATCATTTTATTGAATTGATATATTATTTTCGGTTCAGGAGTTCTGTAATTGATTAGTTTCATGCACAATGAATAAATTGGTTTATAGAACAACGTTCGTGAATAAATATTAACTAATTAGTCGTATATGATAAAATAATAATTATTATACAATGTCATCTATCGCAGTGCAGGCGAATCGGGCGGATGAAGCCGGAGAAGTTCCTATGTAATGTATTACTTATACTAATTCTGTTTTTCAAACATCAGAATAGTGTCTGACCCCTTTTATTCCTTGCCAGTTTTGCCTTTGCAGTTGAAAAGGAAGGAAAGCTACTGTCCGATAGGTCTAGAAGTTCTAAGAAAGAAAGAAAGAAAGAAAAAACACATACTGACAATAACATTCTATTACATTAAGACATTAAGATAGGTTCGACTGCTGATTGAATTCGAATACTTTAACACCGTCTTGAACGAGGTGCTTCCTTGCCGTTAGGCTCAGGTCTTCTTACTGGTATATGACACTTATTGGGCTTTCCGTTTCTATCATAAGTTAGGCAGAGAAGGTCGGGCAAACCATCGAGAAAGAAAGTCACAGTTTTGTTTATAGTAATAATATTAATATCTGTGGACTTAACACACCACGTAATCCTAGCCCCGCGCTAAGTACCGTAAGGACTTGTGTTACGGGTACTAGACAACGGAAATATATTTAATATGTTTCATAAATTTAAGATATAATACATAGATAAACATCCATGTACTAGGCGGTATTCGAACCCGCGACCCCTGACGCAACATGCTCCGTTTATCCTAGCTCTGTAGCACTGCGCAAGCCTGTCATGTTTTATATAGTATAAGGGGGGCAAATGAGTAGTCGGAGCCAATATCATGACTGCCGACGCCCATAGACATCCACACAGATGCTAGATGAGTTGCCCTCCATCCTCTTCCCCAGCTGTCACTTTACGCCGGTCTGTAAGCGAGAGGCACCTTCCCCGGTCACGCTTCAGTTCGACTGCACGCATGCAGCACTACCTCTCACTTAATCGGAAATTTATTTCTCGATTAGGTAATCTGCAAGCCTTTTGCTAACTTATTGCCATTCTTTATAGTTAAGGAAAGATAAATCTAGGCTATTCAGGTATCGAACAAGTATCTTTTGAGATAACGGCGTATTGATAGAGTCTTAGTCTGAGAATAACCATTAAAACCATTTATAGAGATTAACTTTCACAGACAATTTAATCTATCATCTTATTAATGGTTCATTTTTAAGATTTAATGTTTTTTTTATTAATAACTAGCTGTGCCCACGTCTTTGCCTTCGTTGAATTTAAAAATAATAAAAATGAAAAAAAAAGGAGCCTTAGTTCTTATTCATCATCTACCCGCCGGTAGCAGTTCCGCCGTTTCAGAGAATAGTCCGAACAGACATGAAAAATTGTAAAAAATAATAATAAACGGTATACAAGTCTATTTTATATAAAAAAATGCATATTTATTGTAAAATTTGCGAAATAAAGAAGCGATTATTTGTCAACGTCAAAAACGTTTTGTGATCGGTTGAAACTCAGATGACGTCACCGGCAAGTAAACTCTAGCCGAATTGCCTAGTGTTTGACACTTTATTTACTTGCGTTTCACGTCAATCTAATCATATTGCGCCGCCATGACAGTTTGCACTGTTTTAGGCGCGAGTGTAATAACTCAAACTTTAACGTTATTTTTTGTTGTTAATACTGCTTATTTTCTGGAAAGATTTATGTAACGTATTTTGTTAAATACGTTACATAAATAACGTAAGAAGTATGATATAAAAAAAAAATCAAAAAATTGTCAAATACCCTAGGTATTAGTATAAAGCGGTTATTTTAATATTACGAACAGACTCTCTTATTTTGTTTAGTCGATTATATTAGGAAGTAACAGGCGTTTCTTCTACTAGCCTCGGAAATCATGTTATCCCGCCGGTATCGCGCCTGATTTCTCTCCGGCCATGTCATACTGACGTCTGACAATTTATGGGAATGAGGGAAAATAGTGTGCACTTTTATCTGCGCGTACCTTGTTAATACGATATGAATCTATCGACTGTTAAGACAATACTGCATACAATTGCACATGCTTATGCAGAAAGGGAACTCTAAAAAAATCTGTTTGGATGTTATCAGATGTACTGATTTTCGTTTCCATTAAAACGGAATTCAACAAGAAAGTAGAACTAACTATATTTAAGAGAACATTTCGACTATCAAGCTCTGCATGTATTTGCATGCAGATTAAGGAAAATCTAAAAAAATGGTATGAATGTCATCAGATGAACTGTTTTCTTTCCCATCAGAAAGGAATTTAACAAGAAAGTAGAATATATATTTCAGATGTTATTAATATTAATATATATTAATATTTATTTAAAATACAAATGTGTTATACATAAATTAAATTAAGATAAAAAATATAATTAACTATCTAATTAAAGTTAAACGTCGAACATCGTTAAGAAATCCAATATGGCAGTAGGTACGTGTTTATAATATTATGCATGACCAACAGAATTTAACTAATTTAAATAAATTTGAATTTATAATAATATATTACAATAATTACTACACTTATTTTTTTCGTGTTATCTTTTGGTTGCAACATTGTCTTGATAATTAGCATTATAATATTCTCGGCAGATGTAATGTGTTATTGAAAAAACACAAATGAAACAAACACAAACAGCTCAAGCTCAAACAAGGAAGCCTCTATCCAGCATTGGTCGTCTTTTATATATTGTAGTTACTTTCCAGGTTTTAACACGATAAGATTAAGTTCATAAAGGTACGAAAGGCCAAAAGATACGGCTCGTGACCACAGCTGATGTAACGTAATAAACTTCGAGCAAAGGTGTATGTTTTGGCTAGTACCTTTAATAAATGTCTTATCGTAATAAAACCCGTTAAGTAACTATAATAATATGTGTATCAAACGCAAAAGTCTCAAACAGGACATATTTTAGCTGATGATACTGATGTATGCAACTTACTATATAATCTACAGTATATAGATAAGGAAGAGGTATTGG
>LUGF01045140.1:11653-26435 GCA_001625245.1 Calycopis cecrops
TCTCGCTTTTATCAACCTTGTATAGTTAACTAGCTTCCGCCCCCAGCTTCGCCCACGTGAATTTCGGACTTCAAAAATGGAATTATTATACAATAATATATAATCCTTTTCTTGAATCGCTCTATCTATTAAAAAAAACCTCATCAAAATCTGTTTTTTAAAGATTTTAAAGATCTAAGCATACAGACACACGCCGGAAAGCGACTTTGTTTTGTACTATGTAATGATATACTTATTCTGGCCATAAATACAGTTACAATCTAAAATAAAAAAATATTACTTTTAAATTTAGAAATTGTCATTTTTATACGATTGTTCATTGTGTTTTCTCTTCTGATATATTTCCAATACATATCCATTGATATAATATATATCCTTCGAACCCTGGATTAAAATACCAATTAAAAAGATTTTGATAGATAACAGAAATAAATAATTAGGAAATATTCATTGTTTCAATACCTACTACGACCAACATTTACCAACCACTATTAGTAAAACCTGACATATTATACCAAACTCTAATGGTAAAAGGACGAAACATCTTATTAGTAGTAAGAGGTAGTGAAACACTGCATGCTTGCATGCACCCGAATTGGGCCGGCACGACCGGGGAGGTAACTTTCGCTTACACGAGACAGGCGTAAAGTGACAGCTGTGCTGTGGCGTTTCGTGCGGTGTGTAAGTAGCCGGTAGCCCTTGGAGGAGGGGGGAGAGAGGAGGGGGGAGAAAGGAGCGTATCGCATCTGTATAGTCTCTATACGGATGCCTCTGGGCGTCGGTAGTAATTAAAATGGCTCCGACTGCTCGTTTGCCGTTTGTTTGTATACAATATTAAAAAAAAATCTTTTATATTAAATTCACAACGTAAGTTTAGGTCTGAAAAAAAGAAAGTTTGTTGGTTGTTACTCTATCATCCGAAAACTTCTCTACCAATTTGGCTGAAATTTTATATTACAATTTCAAACAACATAATAGGAACCTATCTATATTTTCTCCGGGATACTCCCGAAAAAAATTCAGATCCTTAGGAATGTAAATATACCTACATACATAATTTATCCATACCTATATATAAAATTTCGTGTCGTAAAAAGAAATATAATAGCCCGGGGGTAGGTTTTGCGTGGTAGAATTGCGAAGCTCGACAAATTTACCCGTATTCTTTGAATCACTATAGATAATATTTTATCTACCTACCAAATACATATCTTTCATTCATATTATATTCATTTTTAAGAACAATAATGAATTTGATAATGAATTTCATTATAAAACAATCCGATTTGTGCGATTCTACAGTTATAGGTTAGTACAAACCACGTTTATGAACTTTGAAGATCCATTTTTAAATCTAATTTCATTTTAAAAAAAGAATCTCAAAATTGCATTAGGTAACCTCCATTAGAGGCGCAACAAGTAACAGCCACAAGTAATACGTACCCCAGTTGAATGCTACATTTTCGACCACCACTCGCTAATTCAATAAAGTACTGTCCACTGTGGCGTAGAATACTTTTAAATGTACATTTTTAATAAGTTTTCTGATATATAAATATAGTCCACTAATTTAAACTTCGAACGTTTATCGCATACGCGAGATATGACACTGTCAATGATAGCATTCGATTTAAATTTAATTTCCGGCCAGTACCCGAGTCAGTTCGTTCAGTTCGAATATTATTTTGACAGTGGGTGGCGGAGGAGCTGCCTCGCCTCCGTACGGGGTTGGGCACATGGCGCCTGCGTGGTATCGATCCACTCCACCTGACACACGCTGAACTATTCAACAACCTCTGTTTATCCGAGAGCGGCGAGCGGGTCACTCACTCACGTGGGAAATCCCCTCAGCAGCTCATGAAAAATGCACAGCACAATCGTACGAGCTCATAATCATCCCACGTACAGAGAAAACATTTATTCATTTTCTGTATCGCCACTAAACAATATAACCTAATTAGAGCGAGCGGACTCCTGTGTACAACTACAGTCACGAACAATAGTATGTATACACTTGTCCCTGTCACAATTACTTTCTTTGACAAGTCAAAGCAATATTAAGGAGTTTCAAAAATACAAATTGTGACAGGGTACTATTGCTGCCGACTGTATCAAGTGTAACCTGTTGCTAGCATGCGGGGGCAGACAACTTCACTTCCGACAGAGTGCGAGTCAAAGCGGGCGTCATTTGCGAATTTTTTTTCTTATAATTAACCAAGTAAATAATTTGCTAAAAACAGGTCCATATTCATCAGTGGAAGTGGACAGGCCGATGATATAATTATCTCACTATATACACATCTTTCACATTTCGCCGTAGTGGCCGTAAGCCAGCACCAACATGTGGTAACAGGAAAAAAGAAGACCTAACAGAGAAAAGGCTACCCATGTGACGATGTTCACCAATAGGCAATAGTGTAGCTACAACTTGGGACTATTTTCAAAGCCCTCATAACATATTTTAGTTTTCCGACACAAAAGAATGGGCTGTGCATATCTACTTATTGACAGGTAGGCGGAGTCCACTAGTTAGTGAATATGGCTACTTGAGATAGAATTTGACATATTTCGCGTGGAACTGACGCCGAAATCGTAATATCCAGTAGGCAGATCCATCCACAGCTAGAATACTAAATTCGACATTTTGGTAAAATTTAATTGTAAAAATTGTACTGCTTAAATATTGTAACAAACTGTTTGTTGTGGTGAGAAAATAAATTATTATGAATTACTTAACACAACGACAATTAATAGGATATACCTACTCTTAAATTATGCAAAATATGCAACAAAACATGTAGGAAGTATTTACTACCAAACAGAGTTGTGGCAGCCTGTAAGTCTGTTACAGGCACTCGAAACTACCCTTACTGCACCGAACAACTGCTATGAAGAAACAAACTAAAAAACTATTTGACACACACACAACAGCTTATTAGCTGCTAGTGTGGTTTCAAGAGAGCAATAATAATAGAAAAAGGTCCCAATACCGTCCGTCATACGACTATAACACTACACTAGGCGTCAGCTATAGTTGCGTCCAAATGGACGTGCGCAAGGGCCCGTAATTGGGCCCGAACCGCCCCTTTTACTGCCCGTATGGACGCTCGGCGCAATATTCGCAGATTAATTATCAACAACGTGTTATTGATGATTGGTTATGTCAGTTTCTTAAATTATCACACATACAGATTATCAAAAATATTCTAATAAAATATGTATTATTATAATTATCGTAAAATAATGTTTAAATAACATTGTTACAACTTTATTATTATTATTCAGCAATGACATTAGTTGTAACAAGACGCTTTTTTCTTTTCTAACTAGTTTAGCACACATTATTTAAATAATTTAACTGTATATTAACAAAAAAATAAGTATCGTAGAAAGTAACCAAAGTGTATAGCAATCAGTATAATAAGCTCAGATATACTGTTTGTTATGTTTCTTCAACGAAGCCTAATTGATCGATAAGCAATATAGACAAAGTCGCATCCTTCCTGACAGCTACGTTTTTTGCCACATAAACACTTTCATTTAGAGGCAAGGTTAGTAAAATATCCACGTCATATTGTATCCTACCCTTACCACAGGGACCGGATGGTACGAAATCTAGAACATTTCACAAATAAAGACCTTCGAAGTTTTAAGCGGAAATTGATCATACTGTGATACTGTCACATTTGTGTACATTAAGAAAAATATATTTGTATGTATGGGTATTTCTCTACTAACGGGAAAATTTTACATGAAATCTGTCCTGCTCACTTTTTATTCTAAAATAACGTTAAAAATGTATTGAATGAAAGGTAATAACGAGTGATTTACAAGTATAAAAAAGGCCGGAAGATTACTCTGCTAGTTTAAGTTTTAGAACAAATTTTGTAAAAATTGCTCACAGGGGACTGTCGGACTATCCAGGGGACTGTTTTTTATTTAATAAAACCACTGATTTTACGAAATAAACAAATAAAAACTCTTTATTTTTGTAATTATAATGAAAACAAAAGAAAACCTATCAAAATCAACAATCATATTATCACAAACATCTAACCCAAGTGATTTTTTAATCAGTCTCACTGATCCCCTAATTATCCAAAAATGCCTTATGAACGTATTCGAAACATCCTTGAGAATATTTTTTTAGCTCGATATGTGGCACAATGTGTTTTCCACATCTTTTTTGCTGCTCTATGTTCCCTTGGATTCATATCTTTTGCTAGTTTTCTAACTCCTTTTTCTTTTTTCTTTTGGTATTTTTGGCGCTCTTTTTCCCTCATTTCCTCCCTCTTTTGAGGATCATTTTTATTACGTTCTTATCTTATTTTTTCTGCTTTTCTTTTATTTTCTAATATTTCTTCCTTTGTCAATTTATCCTTTTTTTTAAGTGGCATGGTGACTAACTGTAAGATCATAAGTGATGGTATATTAATTTCACATAATTATCAATTTAGCAACTGGCATGGTAAATCGTTTCTAACCTATTTTTGTAATAACTGTAGAAAGATAATAACTGCACATAATCTATTTAGTTGCTACTTAAACTTACATAAAACACAGTTTCCTAGAAGCCGTATCAGTCCCCTGTGTTGCGTCGACACAGGGGACTGTCACCAGGGGACTGTGTTTTCTGGCACAAAACTGGACTATATTAATTATTTACGAATCCTAGTTTATTTCATAGCTAAATTAATTATTGTACGTTTATTTTCGTAATCTACAATACTAAAATCATACTATAATTAGGATATTAACCACTCAAATTACATACCAGGGGACTGTAATGCGTAGCGGCCACGACGCGTGTTTCGGCAACAATGGCGGAGAATGACACCAACCGCAAAACGGCATCGCAGTTCTTACTCGATAGGAACGAACTTCACACTGTTAGCGTGTTATTCAACGCAAGATTGAGTCGTTACCATAGACTATACAATTTTAGCAATTTTTTAAAATTGAACTAGAGGACTGTGCACAAATATTTAGGACAACTTTTAAGCGGTATTTTGAAATTATTATTATTATATTTGTGAAGTATTTGTTCAACATATACAATTCTCAGTATCTTTAGTTTTATAATTTACTTTAACTTTGTTACGCTTTACATAAATAATATTTGAAAATTGGTTTTGAAGTAAAGATTCTGGGATTGGGACACGCCAGGGGACTGTGTTTTGACAGGTTGAGATTAAGAAAAAAAAAGATTTTGAAGATTTACATGGTGAACAAGTAGGTAGCCTGGAAGGTACTGGATTATACTATAATTTTAAATATTTTCTAATAATAAAAAAAATCCACAACAATGTGTAAATTGCTTGGGACATCAACTTTCCCGTTAGTAGAGAAATACCCGTATAACTTAATATGAATGCAATTGTGTTAATAGTCCGGTCAAAATAGACATATTATCAAATAACAAAAATTCCCGCAAAGCTAATTTTTTGTGTAGACCATGGGAAGATTGATAGAAACAAAATGCCAAAAGTCTCCATACATACCATGTGTGCTAAAAAAGTTATTCAAGTTCAAAGTTCAAAATTTTCGATTTTTTGTCTCAAAATTTTTAACTTTTACCAAAAAACACCTAACCTAAAACCTAACACCTAATCAACTTTGTAGATCCTCAAAATTCTCTACAAAAATAGTCCAAAACAAACAGAGTTTTTATGCAATTTTTTTGATGTTGTATGGGCCCCCCTTTAATATTTACTTTATTATTATTTTATTATTTATTTTTAATATGTTACCTTGATTGAGGGTTATTTATTCTATATCTAGACTCTTTTCTGGCGAAACTTTTTTAAAATCATGTCAGAAAACTCGACTAACAAAATAGGTTGCAATAATAGGGTATTGACAATTTTTTGTTTTTTTTTTATTTCATACTTTATGACTTGTTAAACCCGTTACATAAATATTTCCGGAAAATAAGCAGTATTCACAACAAAAAATACTGATAAACTATATATAAATATAGTTTTTAGATCACTTAAAACGGGCATTGTCTAGATTCTAGAACCTAGATTGAAAAAAATGGATAACCTCAGATACATAATTAGAACCTAGCAAATCCTCAAAACAAGAACGGGTGGCATCACTGTGTTAACTTATAATGAAATACAGTGACCATGACCTACACACTGGACATCCTCTGGCTGATGATGAAGATGATATAGACAATGGAACAAGAATAATAGGGTGTGATCATTCTATAAATATTATATTATACATTTATGGTTAAAGTATCCCTAACCTATGATTATTAAATATACTGCATCTACATACCTGATGACAATAAGCCTGCATTGTCTTGAGATGGCACATTCATGCTTGCTTTCTTGTACCTGTAATATTTAATCAATATAAACAAAAGAAAGGAACAAGTACCTAATATTTAAATTTAATATTATTGTAAAAATATTTATTAACAGCATTTTGGTTATGAACTCATTATACATACAGGGGCATGTTCTTACAAGCTAGGTGAGTATTAGTAAATTTAACTAAAAAGGTGAAAATTAATAAACCCTGCATTTATAAGCATATTCTGTTCAATACATGGGCATATGCACCCAGCATATGCTACTACTGTTGCTACTGTTTGCACCTACCCCCCAGAGCTAGGGTTGCCATCCAGCCGGGTTTCCCCGGATTTGTCCTAGTTTAGAGGGCGTCCGGGGAGCGTCCGGTCCGGGCGGGGTTTTATTTGTAGTCTGGATTTTGATTAGATTTTTGAATTATTGATTTGATTCAAAAAACTAAGACTAAAAATTTCAAGTTTTGGAAGAAATGTTTATGGTTAGTGGAAGTAATCTTTTTAAGTTCGTCATTTAGTTTAAAATAGCATTAAAATAAATAATTATTGATTTATGACCATTAAAACTACATTTTATTCTTCTGAGTATCTTAAAAAAATACTATTTTCTAACGTCCGGGTAAGAAGGTCCGAAATCCGGGGTTCTTACGTGCCTTGTCCTGGTTGACAGTTTTTTGAGATGGCAACCCTACCCAGAGCCCATGATTGTAGCCATACTGACTCCTTATATAGGTATAGAATGTAAATACTATAAATTAAATTATTATAATTATTACTGTACCATGAAACAGTATATAAACCAAAGGATTTACATTCTTCCATCAGAACATGTCTACACGAATTTTGATGTTCTGGGAGTAGGGTGACCTTTTCTCTTACCATACGGACACCAATGAGTAGGAGGAGCTCACAGAAAAGTTTATATATAAAAGATAAGCAAAATATACATTATTAATTATTGTGGAAAAAGTTAAAACTAATATTATCAATGTTATTTTTTTTAATAAAATATTTATAGAACTTTCAGATCATAAATACAAAAATGTGCAGTGAAACACAAAAAGCCACGCATTCATAATATACATAATGGCTATCCACTTCAATGTTCTAATTTCCAACTTTTGTGCACAGACACACACCAAAATTTCTCATCCCCACCTATGAAACTTTAATGGGATATTTTGATGTTTGAGTCTCAGTGGATTTCTCATCATGAATATGATGTACAGTAGCCAGTATGAAATAAAATAAAAGAATAAAATATAAGGAATAGTAACTATATTGGGTTTTTTTCGCGGCAACAATCTATATTGTATGTGTTACATATACTATGTAATCATACGGTTGATCCTGTGATAGGGTAGACTTGATCATAACAAATCAAATACAAAAGTACATTATTCATTAGGTATGCATATATCATAATTATTTCTTTTAAAATTAGAGTATGTGTATAATTTGAAGCTTCTATGGCGTTTTGACAATAAAAAGTAAATATTAATAAATATTCGATCGATCCCGTTCTAATACATGTTGGAAATAACATGTTTTTTTATTCTTGAGTACAGTGGACAATGTGTGAATTTATTGTAAGTAGTATTAAATATTCAAGGGAATTATTAAATAAAACTTGTAAAGGTATTTCGTAATGATGTTAATTTATGACTGTGTATCATTTTACATTATTATAATAACTCTAATAAAACATATTGGTATTACCTACTTAATTACTTATTATTACTTAATTATGTTACTTATAAGGCAGTATAAAAACTTGACAAAACTAGATCATAACATTGCACCAACTTGCTGTTGTCATTTTACTTACACAAGGTTTATAGAGAACAATTCTTCATGAGATATCCGAAAACTTAAAACAATGGGATTGAAATTATATGCGAAAATACACTTTCACATCGGGACAAAACGAACCACATCAGTAGCCACCTACACAAAACAATAAACAGTTATAAAGTTTTAAACATAACACGAAACTTGCACTAAATTATTTTCAATGATTTATTAATAATTAAGAAGTAAATGCAATAGTTTTCGTCATAAATTACACCACTTAAAAAGTTACTTCAATAGTTTTTAAAACTTCCAAACTATATAGTTTGTGCAAACTTTTGATTGTCGACGAATTCGTTCTGTATTTTGACTGACGTCTGACACATGAACGCCGCACAATGTTACCTTATGAAAAATCGTGTTTTAATAGATAGTTTCTTATACTTTTACGGATTGGCATTTTTATATTTTAATTTAATCTAATAAATGAATTACGTTTTTATTAGCTTATAAAAACATATAAAAACTCTTTTGCAATAAAATATATGTTTTATGAAAAATAATTGATACTGGAATCAATCATTTTTATTTGCGAACATTTTTTTTTAAATTTTAATTTATTCTCAGTTACGTCTTAAATCTAAAGATCCATAATCGTATGATTTCGATCATAGATTTAGAATGCACAAGATACACAATGTCAACACAAAGAATGAGATCTTTTTTTTCGTAGACAGAGAAAAGAGTAGAGTGCGGGTTGGCGTGTCGCTGAGCAAGACAAAAAATACCATTGAGGGTTACCATTTCAAGTATTTTACCCCAAATCATGGCAAAAATATACCTACCTACTCGCGCAAAACAACGCGATAGAGAGTCAAGTAGAGTCAATTAAACATTATATATTTTTATTATTTTATTAATTAATTTACTTTATACTAACCGATGCAATAGAATTAATGGATTAATTAATAATATTTTACAAAGGTACCGATTAAGAAAATATTTTAGAAGATGTGGATTGTTTCTTTAATACAGCAGATTTGGGCCTGCGAGACCAGGTATCTTACCAATAGCTCATAATATGATACCGGCGTCAAGTGTTGACTATACCATTGTTTCTTGCAGCTTGTAAGCGATCCTAATATTTTATTTTATTTTATTTGACGCCGTGTATACTGACTACTCAAAAGCATTTGATAAAATTTCTCATTCTTTATTAATGAATAAAATTGAGAACATCGGTATACACGGCGACCTCCTCAGGTGGCTATCATCTTACCTCAGGAATCGTTCGCAGGCTGTCGCAGTAAAAGGATTCATATCTAGTTTCGTCCCTGTTACTTCGGTAGTTCCTCAGGGTTCCCATCTGGGCCCTCTTCTATTTAATATTTTTATAAACGATGTCCTGAAATGCAATCACCATTCTAATGTTTTATTATTTGCGGATGATACAAAAATTTATAAAATGGTTAATTGTGTCCAGGACTGTATAAATTTACAAATGGATTTAAATTGTCACAATGAGTACTGCTTACGTAATAAATTATTTTTAAATATAGAAAAATGTAGCGTTATTTCCTTTAGTAAGAAAAAAAATCCATTTACTTTAATTATTGTATAAACAACTCGAGCCTTAAAAGGGTGACCGTAGTAAGGGATTTAGGAGTTTATCTCGATGATCAGCTACAGTTTCGTGTACACTTTGAGAAAATAACAGCTAAGGCGTATAAAATGTTAGGATTCATAATTCGTCAAACAACTGATTTTAGGGATATATACACAATTATTGTTCTTTACAATGCATTCGTTAGATCACATCTTGAATATGCCTCAGCCGTATGGAATCCCCATCTCATCAAATACAAACATGCACTGCTGAATATTCGGGATAAATTTAAAAGACATCTTGTCTATAGGTTTAGAATGATACCACCGAATCTATTGGTGGATCTTGAAGTTAGACGTGAACAACATGATATTATTTTATTGTATAAAATACTAAACAACTTGACTGATTCTTTGTATTTCCTTGAAAAAATTTGTATTTATTGTCCTAAATATAACCCGAGATCTAATCGAACACAAACATTTGCTATCCCATTTCGTAGAACTAATTATGCTAAATTTAAATTTATTATAAGGGCATGCAATTTATATAATAAGAAATACTGTAATGTTGATATATTTCATTTAAAAATTGCTAAATTCAGATACGCCATCACACATACAATCTAAGTGTATTGTACCTATTCATAGTGCTTTTTGTGTTTTATCTTATTTGTTTGTTAAGTTTTTATCACATTTCCTTTTTTGTTTACAAGTATTATTGTTTACTCAATGATGAATGTATGATAAGTATATAGTGAAAACTTGATTGGCTTTAAAATCTATCCTAGATTATAAGACATATGTATAATTAGCTGTATGTTTTCCAAATAAAGAAAATAAAAAATAAAATATTTGTAATTATAAGACTAGTTACTTGTGTTTAGAAATTGTACGATTTTTTTCTCCCCGTAACAAAATTGTGAAAGTAAAGACACCAACAATGTGTGAGTCGAATAACTGTTAAATGCGCTTTTTAAGAATCGTTAATGGTGCAGCTTCCGCCAATGCTAGAGGTTCTTCGGGTCTTAACTGAGCCAGTGGCGTAACTACAGGGCGGCAAGTCGGCAAAATACCACGGGCCCCCAGCCGGAAGGGGCCCCGGGCAGAGGAGAATCTCCACAAAAAAAAGCTTCTTTATGTTCAAAATTCATCAGATGGGCCCCATCCGATGACTTTACCACGGGTCTCGAGCGGTATAGTTACGCCACTGACCTGAGCCTACTAAGTTATTTAAAACTAGAAATAAAACAACATTGTCCTAATTCTATTATATATAACTAATTTATTATGTACATTCCTTATTCTTATCATTAATTTGTTTCATAATATTTTTTTATTTTATTAAACAAGTATTAACAAAGACAGTAAGAGCAAGAGGAAGTGCTTGTAGCCAAATTTGATCGGCAAGATTGGTGTTGTACTTCTCACGTACACAATACCGATGATCCTTGGAAGGAGAAGGAAGGAGGGCATCTGTATAACTTTAATGGCCTATGCGGATCTCTATGGCCTTCGGTAGTTCTGAAAATGGTGGAAGCGAGAAATCGAACCCTGATATCTCGTTTGCCCCCATAAATAAAAAATAATAAAAAAGGTAAAGTCACTCAAAAGAAAATAACTTTGTTAGTCAATAAAAGATAATTAATACCTAATAGGGATTAGATTATCAAACTAGATCCTATTGGTTGCCGCTTGCTGTCGCCAGTCGAAAGGATGTTTACATTTTATGATAATTATTAAGCTATTTATTTTAGCTATTAACTTCTTTGATGAAAGTATTTTCATATAGGTACTTCTCACAAACTTGTTTTAATTTCATTAACAATTCAATTGCTAAACAAGCTTTGACGTTTCGTTCAGCATCGAGACAAATCGGGATCTATTTTGAAATTTTCTTTGATAATATTGTATTACTTTGCCTTTGCGAAGTGTCTATAACCCGTGCTGCAAAATGGTATGGTGCAGTGTTAATGGTTGCAGAGGTGATACTGAGAAGAAAATTCCCGGTATATCTTTCCATTCGTAAGTATCACATTTATTAGTTTATTTCCTAGAAGTATTTCAATTTACCACTTTTTGTGACGCTTTATTATCTACTAGCTATAATAAGTGTCTTATAATGTTTAGGTGTGATTAAAATCATTACCTATAAATTCGATATTGTCAACATTGTGCTGGAGAAATTCATAGTATAAAATTGTTTTAGTAACAGGTAGTGCCACAGCAGCCAAATTGGGCCGGCACGACCGGGGAAGTACCTCTCGCTTACACGAGACCGGCGTAAAGTAACAGCTGTGCTGTCGCGTTTCGTGAGGGTGTGTAAGTAGCAGGTGGCCCATGGAAGGAGGAGGAGTAAGGAGGACAATGCATCTGTATAACCTCTACGCAAATGTCTATGTATCTTACTTTTGAGTAATCCTGTATATTGACAATTTGTTACCTCATTAGAAAAACTTTTGGATATAAATACGGTTTATTTCCTATCTTCACAAAAGAACTATAATGAAAGTGGTTGCTGCATATTTTAGAGCTTTTATTGAGCAGACAGTTGTTTCTTCTCATTATAGTGGAGTTCCTGGGGGTTTTTACCTCGGACTAGAGTTACAGTGAATGAATTAATATGATCGATGTGGGATATTGTTTTTTAAACTATAAATTGCAATGTTTACCCAATATTTTTTTGTGCATTCCATTTTTTTTAAACAAATTATTATAAAAAAATATAATGTTTGACCATATATTTTCACTTAAAACAGTATTTTTTTTTATTTACATGTTAAATCTTACCCGAGTAGACATATAGGAACATTTTTCAAAGATACCTGTGTATGAAAATAGCAGTAGGGATCTCGAACAGGCAGAGAAACGTGGAGGGTAGAGCGGAGCGGCAGCTGCTATATACAATGGAATTAATTCTCGGCTAATTTAATAATTATAAGTAAATGAAATGTACTCTATTGTGTACATTTAAAAAAAAAGGTAATTAATTACGACTGATGAAAAGCAAAAAAAAATATTAGTACAGAATCTGTTTATTTAAATATATTACATTGTTGTCTACATCAAATAAAGTAGTAAGTAAATTCTATGTAAGTAAGGGCAATATTACACGGGTCAATTTTTGTTCAATATAACTTTCAATTTAATTGCTTCAATAGCATTGAAACATCTAAATACATTTCAATGGGATTGTGCAATCTCATTGTAAGCTTCTTTTCGCTGAACGCTTTCATTGCAGTATTGGTCAATTCGGTCATTGTTCAATGCAATTGAAACATGTAACATGTAGATTGAACGTTGACTCATTCAGAGCACGACAACGAAGCGTACTGTTATATCCCTTCACTGTAAGGGTAATAGCTGCCCCATACGCTAAACTGCAAGTTCAGCGTAACCATACAGAGCCTCGCTAGAGATCGAGGGCGCGAGCCTCAGTTGCTGTTGAACCTCTATACTAGTCGGGAGTCTTACTATTTCATTGTTTTACTATTTCATGTGTCCATTAATATACTTCTATTTCTAGTTTAATTAAATAGTTTTTTTTTAAAAAGACTAAAGTCAAATCCCGTATAATAGTACGCACGTCGTCCCATCATTTTGCGCACGTGGATTTATTTCGTTTTCGATGGTTTTCAAGTGGCGTGACATTCATGTTCCGCTATTTTTGGAGGAGGAAATATTGAAGGAGTTACCGAAGAGGATATTAAGCTAAAAATAAAAAGTATTCGCACCCGATATAATTTTGAAATAACTGCCTCGTGGTCTAGTGGTAAGCGTGTTCAACCACAGACGTGAGGTCCCGGGTTCGAATCCCGGGTCGGACCGAAAATTGTTGTTGGGATTTTTCAATTTCTAATAACAGTCCGGAGTCAGGAAGTTGGCGGTGTTACACCCCCGTGCCTTGGAGAGCACGTTAAGCCGTAGGTCCTGCGCCTGATTTCTCACCGGTCGTGTCGGACTGCCGTCCCATCGGAATATAAGAATGAGGGAATAGAGAGTGCACTTGTGTTTGCGCGCATACTACTACTACTACTACTACTAATGGGGGTCATCTCAGAGCTGGAAGGCTCGAGGTCTACGGGCCTCGGCGCGAACGCCATTACCCGGGGGTAATCGCGAGGGGCATACTAACCCCTCGGTGTTGGGGGGGGGGGGGNNNNGATCAGTCGAAGCTGATCAGCGGACCGTCGCTATCGGCGACTATGTCCTATGAGGAGAGGGCATTTGAATTGGGTGATCTAGATGGGGGGGAGAAGTAAGGTGGAGTTTCTCAGGCTTATCCGGGGAATTCAGGCCATGTTAGGCCGTGTTGTGTAGAAGTGTTGTGTGGTGTGGTGTTGTTTGGTGAAGTGTGGGTGTGGGTGTGTTGTGAGTGTGCAGGTGTTATCCTCGTCCTTGCGCGCACACTTGTGCACTTTAATATGTCCTGCGCAGAAGGCACGTCTATATAGCCGCGCCGCCGCCGCGCGTAGCCGAAATCGGCTTAATAATATTAGTTATGAAATAGCTAAAATAAAGAAATCTACGAAGAGTGGCTGCTCAATGGATGAAATTTATGTTCCAAAGTTATTTTGGTTTGCGCAAGCAGATACATTTTTAGATTTTCTTTTTTTCTTTTTATTTATCTCATTTAATAAATAGTCGCAGATTAACGATACTCCCGCACGTACGAGTTGGCGCGACATCACAGTGCACTAAGTGAACATTAAATGTTCAATAAATTATTTACGTGTATATTGGTAAGGGCCATATTACACGGGTCAATTTTGGCTCAATATTACTTTCAATTTAATTGCTTCAATAACATTGAGACGTCTAAATACATTTCAATGCTATTGTGCAATCTCATTGTAAGCTTCTTTTCGCAAAACGCTTTCAATGCAGTATTGGTCAATTCGGTCATTGTTCGATGCAATTGAAACATGTAACATGTAGATTGAACGTTGACTCATTCGGCGCCCGACAACGAAGCGTACGCACGTCGTATCATCATCTTGCGCACGTTGATTTATTTCGTTTTCAATGGTTTTCAAGTGGCGTGACAGTCATGTTCCGCTATTTTTG
>LUGF01045145.1:0-12303 GCA_001625245.1 Calycopis cecrops
TATTAATCCATTCACTGTAACTCTAGTCCGAGGTAAAAACCCCCAGGAACTCCACTACTTGGTTATTCTCGGATTAATATGACCTAGGGATCTTCATGAAGAGAGCCTATTCAAACCTAAAAAGGCAACGCAACTGAAAAACCTTGCTTTTTTAAGTCTCCAATATCATCTCTGTTATTCAACTGCTCGTTCGCGCGTATAATAAAGAAGTCATCGCTTGTCCGGTCCTTGATGGTAATGATCACAACCAACTGGGTGTCGACTGTGGCAATAAATATCAGCTAAATGTTGACTTGTCATGAGATGTCGTGACTGTGTGTTTACTCAGCCAATAGCTGTAACGTTTTTGCTTGTGCCATTGCAGCATTGACGCCGAATTGGGTCAGCACGAATATATTTCACTTAACTATTTTACATTAATGTCGGCCTAGCCGATTTCGGCTACGGCGGCCGTCTGTATGGACGTGCCATCTGTGCAGGACATATTATAGTGCACAAGTGTGCGCGCATACACAAGTGCACTCTCTATTCCCTCATTCTCATATTCCGATGGGACGGCAATCCGACACGATCGGTGAGAAATCAGGCGCAGGACCGACGGCTTAACGTACTCTCCGAGGTTCGGGGGTGTAACACCGCCAACTTCCTGACCCCGGACTGTTATTAGAAATTGAAAAATCCCAATAACAATTTTTGCTCCGACCCGGGATTCGAACCCGGGACCTCACGTCTGTGGTTGAACACGCTTACTACTAGACCACGAGGCAGTCAAATTTTGCATTAGGTACTCATTTACTGTGTTCTGATCATTTTCATGACTACTGACGCCCACAGACATCCGCACAGAGGCTATACAGATGCGTTGCCCTCCTTCCTCTTCTTCCCCATAGGCCACCGGCTACTTACACACCGCACGAAATGCGACAGCACAGCTGTCACTTTACGCCGGTCTCGTGTAAGCGAGAGATACCTCCCCTTGAAAACTAAGACAGCTATGATGTGCTAATAAAGATATTCAATAAAAAATATTCAGTGATATCTACATTCTATTGTTTATATTTAAATTAACCAATTGCAGGAACAGAAACATTGTAAAAACTGTGCGTAGATATAAATTATATCAACAATTGCGTTGAGCATTCAATTCGTAGTGCAAGAGTCCGTGACTCACAGACTACACTTTTAAAAAAAAAAATCCCAGCCATTCTCTCTAATTCACGGCCAATTGTAAAGCTTGTGTCATCTTATCTTTGGTTGATAATGTATGAATAATTTATAAATGGATTTAAAATTAAATAAATTAAAAAAATATCTCTACGACATATTTTTATATTTTCAAGTTCTTTAGAGATATTATCAATTCAACTACAATAGGGATCAAGTTTCTAGATTGCCACGCTAACTAGTGGCTGAAATGTGAACCGAATGCTAGCAAATTTTCGTTTGTACGTATGATATGACATATGTCAACATGTCATTGTCATTGTCTTTTGCTTAGTGTTTTGCTAGCACTTGATTCCTAAAATGATCACTATGGCGGCGAAAGTACTGCCTCTGTGTTTCGTGCACGGTCCCTAATGCCAACCCAAATAGGTATAGATAAGACTTACACTTTTAAAAGACGTAAAGCTACTTCCCTACGCTAATATATAAAAAACAATAATATTATGTCCAGAATATACTATTTTCATAATATTAGCGCTTACTTAGTAATAGTCTAATAGATAATAAGAAATGAAGAGAAAAGAGGGCGAAAGTAGAAGGCAGCCTATAAAATACTACCAAAAGATATTGGTCATTCACCTCTTTTGTGCTATAATCACAGCTATTATAGTCTGAGTCCTGTGTAGTGTCAAAACAATAACCATTTTTGACCATCAGATAAATTGGAAGCATGCGACATTATCACACTATTTACGAAAGCCTATTCCGACAGTCCCGGGCTCTTGGACTACCAGTAATTAATATGTAATGAGGTATCATAAATAATCGATACAACAATGAATCGAGTGAGTTGCGGCAATTACTCGAGTTCACGAAATATTGTGGGAGCGGATCGCGTAATCGAGTTTATATAACGGACCGATGAAAAACCGCCAGGCGGTGATCGGGGGTTTTTATGGCAATGTAAAACAATACAGACGAGTTATCATTACAGGGATTTTTTGACCCAGGACATGACGATAAGGAATACATTTAGGTATGATACCTAGGAGCCCGGGAGGCCCCTAGGCCTGTATCGGACTCGACACTTAGTGCAATACCGACTAAGCCCAATCGACTAAACGCACCCGCATTCCGCAGCGATTCTTGGAGGTTGTTGCTCAGTTTAGCTGCTCTTCTGGCCTCTCCCTAGGGGCTGTACGGTGTGGGTAGCCCTACCCAGGGTTGGGGATCATATAGGTGGGCAAGCACCCTCCACTTCGATAAGGTGGCAGCATCTTCGAGGGGGAGAATACTACTGGCCTAAGGAATAACTTTATTACATAGCAAGGGTATCTTTTATAATATATAACTTTATTACATAGGTCAATGCTGCATTGTAGCGGATACCAACCATGTTACTTGTAGGTACTTATTGGGACGCTGTAGTTTCTTACACACCGAAAAAGAAAGTCGCTCTAAACAGTAGCCATCACTTCACTAGCACAATTAACCGGCACGGTTGATGCGCTCGCCGTTACGAGAACTATTTTTGTAACAATGGCTGCCCAAGTCATAAGCGGAAGCGAATTAAAAATGCTGAAATGTTTTATGAAGTGACGATTTCACACACACAAAGTTCCCCTTTTGCTGTGAACTTAGGTGTCTTATAGTAAAATGTAGTGTCACGCTGCATTGAAGCCGAATTGGGTGGTACGTCCGGGGAGGTACCTCTCGCTTACACGAGACCGGTGTAAAGTGACAGCTGAGCTGTCGCGTTTTATGCGGTGATGGTGATGGTGAGACAGCGATTGCGATCGAAAAATCACCTCGCTATTTCAGAATTCTGTGATCTAATAATAATAGATGATTTACACTTAATCAATCAATCAATCAATATATTCTTTATTGTGCACATAAAACATTTTACATAGAATACAAAATATACGAGCATTAAATTAAGTATAATAAACGCACACAAAGGCGGCCTTATTACTTAACAGTAATTTCTTCCAGGCAACCTTACCTAGAGGAAAAAGACTTTAGCTATTAGGAGGCAGTGCACAAGCTATATAATAAATCTATACATAGATGAATAAATAAATGAATATATAATTATGTATATACGTACATACATTTATATACACACACATACATACACATAAATACAATAGAATATATACTATTAATACTATATACAATATATAATACTCAATAATACTAATAAATATATGATATGTGTTAGATGAATGATCTATTATGACTTGATTATTCTCAGTTTGTGTATAATCGTTTTTATTTTTGACAGCTGTAATATTTTTTTAACAAAGTCTTAAAGTTATTAATAGTTTTAGCGCATTGAATGTGTGTAGGTAACGAGTTCCATAGTAATATTGATTGTACAGTAAATGAAGTATTAAAATATTTTGTGTTATGGTTTGGAATTTCTAGATTTTACCTCGACGCCCATACGTTACGTTACTACGTTAGGTACAAATCATGTTGATATATTAAGCAGGTATCCTATTATTTTATACTCACTGAACCGTGTTCTTTCTATGAAGCCAGAAGTATTTTATTCAAACAAACCCAACAAAACGGGATATCATACCGTACACCGTGTCGGTAGATCGCATCCCGCCTAATTTGACTACAATGGTGCCACTACTTAGTAGGAAGTAAGTAGTTTAGTAAAAGGTAGTGCGACGCATGCGTGCAGCCCAATTGGGCCGGCACGACCGGGGAGCTCTTACACGACTTACACGACACCGGCGTAAAGTGACAGCCGTTCTGTCGCGTTTCGTGCGATGTGTAAGTATCCGGTGGTCCATGGAGGGTGAAGGAGGAAGAAGGACAACGCATCTGTATAACATCTATGCAGATGTCTTTGGGAGTGCGTAGTCATGGTCATCAAATGGCTCCGACTCCTCGTTTACATAATATTATTTTCTGTATCATAAAAAAAACCGGCCAAGTGCGAGTCGGACTCGCACACCGAGGGTTCCGTACCAATGATAATATGTATAAGTGTCACTGCGAAACTTTTACCAGAAAATAAAATAACTTGGTTTTTTATAGCGTTTGTATGAACAACAAAGTTATATTGGCGTTTTTTGAAAATGTATTATTTCTCAAAAACGAATAATGATATCTCGCTCAAACCAATTTCCTTTAAAAGTTTCCATTGAGATCTACAGGCTCTACAGCATATATATTTTTTTAGATTTCTCACTCTCTTATTTTAAAAGTTAGAGGGGGGACACACATTTTTTGCCATTTGTCTACGGAACCCTAAAAAGTTCTCATTAAACTTAAACCACCAACGCTCCCTCTCGTCCCCTGTACCGCGCCGTCCAGTTTTTGTTCAATAACATTCGATTAAAGATAGCGCGGTGCGTACGAGCTCCTGGCGGTACACTGATGGAATACGTAATGACCAGGGCTGGGTAATGTGATACTGATGATGGAGAGCCTCTAGCGGCCTGGCACCTGGTCAAAGGTCATACAGGGCTATTTATAAACCAACAGCAAGGTCGCAGAAGGTTTAGCTAAAGGTCTACCAAATATTGTGAAATAAAAAATGTAGCATGCTCATTTGCCAAGTGCGAACGTTACTATACAAACTGTGCATCAGCTGCAACATATGAATGGAGTTTCCTCTATAATATGATTCTGAGGATGACGTAAGAGACAAAAAAAGTTACTCTCGACCAGTGAGTTGTTACTACGTAGGTATACGTTTAACTACGATAGTAATATAGTTCAATGCTCTCGATTAGTTAATTTTGTTTTATTCCCATAGGATTTTTTCACCTTTACTTCACCTTTAATTTAAATCATTTCGTAAGGAGTAAAAACTGTAAATAAAACATTCTCTTATCTATCAACATATAATTATTAAAATACCCCACTTTTTAAGAAGTAGATAGCGTCATACATAACTACATATTAATATTATAAATGGGAAAGTTTGTATGTTTGTTTATTTGTTTGTTTGTTACTCCTTCACACGAAAACTGCTGAACCGATTTTCATGAAGTTTGGCACACACATAGAGGGTAACTTGGATTAACACAGGATAGTTTTTATCCTGAAAAATGTTCCTATGGGATGCCATGGGGTGATTTTTCACGGGATCGAAATTTACGCGGGTGAAACTGCGGGGTGCATAATATGTTCTACGAAATTAAACAAATTTACAAAAGTCTTATCCCTATGAGCTTGCTAATGTTTCTAGATATCCCTTTTTATCCCCACAAAGTCAATGCTTCTCTTGGGATAGACTAGGGCCTAGGCGGATGAAACTGCTGGACAGAGCTAGTTCACAATAATGCCAAGTGTTATTAGATGCTAATAAAAACTGCAAGTTCATGTAAAATGTCAATAACTGTCAAAAGTTAATAGGAAAATAGCATGCTTCATGGGCATGTTAAGTGTGTGTATGTCTAGTTAGCGCGTAATTATATGTTGTCGCACTTGCGTAGGCATTAGAGTCGGCGCAGACAGGCGGAGTGACCGCCAAGAGGTGCGTTTTTTTTTTCGGACCTGAATTTGTGGTGCTGAGGGAACCTTAACACAGCTTCGTCGGATTGCTATCATTGTTGGTCAATGATGCTATTTTTTATAGTTTAAGGGGGCACACGAGAAATTGGAACCATTTTCATGACTACCGACGCCCATAGACATCCGCATACCCACATATGCGTTTCCTACCTACCCCCTTACCCCTCTATGGACTACTACTGCACGAAACGACACCGACAAGGTTTGGAGTCGAACGAGAGAACGAACCACTTCTCCCTGAAGTCTCTCGTGTGGGTTTCTTTTAGCCCATTGCAGGCAAGAGAGAAAAATGCAACAGTTACATAATATAGTAGTAGTCATCCAAATCCAAAAGGCTCCTGTAACTGGTCTGATGCCCTGAAGCATTCATTATATTTCTTCCGTGGCAGTCTTACACAGAAACATTTAAACTTGAACTTAACTTGTTACTAAATTAGACTCTTCGCCGCGATCCCGCCGGTCTGCGGGTACCCTTACACTTACACTAGTTAATTAAGATGTCTACGATCCGTCGCCACTCATCCAGACAGTTGCGACCTAGTTGTGAGCAGAATTTTAATATTTCCAGGGTTAGTTATATCTTTTCTCGACAAAAAGGAAGTCTATTCTACAAATCTTAGCTTACAGACATGTAGGCTTTATTAATAATTTTTAAAAATTATTCAAAGGCGAAAGTTTGTGAGAATGTTTGTTACTCTTTCACACAAAAACTACTGAACGGATTTTCATGAAACTTTACAGTAATATAGCTTTCATATCAGAATAACATATTAAGTTAAAATTTTGAATCATTTTTGAAGTCCGAAATCCACGCGGGCGAAGCCGCGGGCGTAAGCTAGTTTTTAAATAAAATAAAAGAAGTATCTATGTAGTTCCGATGTGACTTTCATAGCAGGAGAAAGGACGCGTCTGTATGGTTGTACATAAATATCCTCACAGAGATTTCTGTGTGGATATTTATGGTCATACGTTACCAAAAGCTCCGATCGCTAGTGACGAGTACTAAAAAGATTTAGACAAGATCCGTTTATTTGGCTTTCATGTTGGAAAATATGTTGTCATGGTAATGTGTAATGTTACTTGCATACATACAAACTCCCAAATGTTTCATTTTTACTTACCTATAGGTATTAATTTCTAGCTGTGACCCGCGATTTCACCCGCGTAAATTTCAATCCCGTGAAAAATAGAAAATCATCCCATGGCATCCCATACGAATAATTTTGAGGTATAAACTATCCTATACTATATGTTAATCCAAGTTACTTTCTATATGTGTCCAAATTTCATGAAAATCGGTTTAGCAGTTTTTGCGTGAAGGAGTAACAAATAAACAAACAAACAAACATAAAAACTTTCGCATTTATAATTTTGGTAGGATTGATTTTTTTTGGTCTGGGGGGTCAAACTAGCAACCACAGTCTTTTTTTTATATAGGATAAGGGGAAAACAAGCAAGCTAATACTACCGCCGCCCATAGACATCCGCAAAACAGGAGGCTTTGCTGGCGCGTTGCCGGCCTTTTAAACAAGAGTAAGCTCTTTTGATGACTACCGACGTTCATAGACATCCGTATAGAGTTTATACAGATGCATTGCCCTCCTCCCTCCTTCTCCCTCCATGAACTCACTCCACCAAACGAGTCACTTGACAGCGCTATCATGAGACCGACAGGAATCTCCCTGGCAGGCCTCATCCAGCTGCAATAGATGGCACTACCTCTTACTAAAGGAATCTTGCCAAAATTTCATTATGAGACACTTACCCACCACCATCCATGCACCCACCTCTCGCAGGACATGCACGGATTACTCACCGGCTCTGTCCTTTAACGTGCAATTCTTGACTCCCTACAAATTTTTTAAGTGCTCTCTCGTTAATCCACTCTCCTCTTCCTGGGGCCTGACATCACAGACACAGAAGTCGCTACAGACCTTGTCAGCCTATAATATTCCTCTTCGCATGCACGTGCAAATGTCTTCAGCTGGCCAAAATTTTTTCCTTTGACGATTAAATCCTTTTTTTTTTTATGGTATAGGAGGGCAAACGAGCAGTCGGAGCCATTTTCATGACTACCGACGCCCACAAACATCCGCATAGAGGCTATACAGATGCGCTGCCCTCCTTTCTCCTCCCACCTCCATGGGCCACCGGCTACTTACACACCGCACGAAACGCGACAGCACATCTGTCACTTTACGCCGGTCTCGTGTGAGCGAGAGGTACCTCCCCGGTCGTGCCGGCCCAATTCGACTGCATGCAAGCATGCAGTGTGCACTACCTCTTACTAAATCCTGGTGATATACTAGGTCTACGCGCACCTAAGACACATCCCACACATTACCACAGATGCCTCTGGTCTTAATGACCATAAGGATAGGATGGTAACTCACACAACGCCACTCCATTGTCAGACAGTACGGCTGTAACTAGAAATATATGTACTACTAGGTAATAACAATAATGTCGCTCTAACCGAAACTTCCTTCGGCTACGATGGAACAACTCTGTAGCGACGAGCCAATTACTCAGGACTTATTAAAGTGCCAAAGCGTGCTCGCAGACACAGGTGTACTCTCTTTTCTCATTCTCATACCTCGATGGGAGCAGTCCGACACAACCGGAGAGAAATGCGCAGGACCGATAGCTTGACGTGCTCTCTGAGGCACGGGGTGTAACAGCACCAATTTCCTGCAATTTTATAATTTAATTACTGCAAATTAAAAATCCCAATAACATATGTTTGACCGACTCGAGATTCGAGCAATGTCGTCTGTGGTTGAACGACACGACACGGTTACTAGGTCTTAAAGTACAAAAAGTGATTTGAAAACGTAATATGCATTGAATTTCTAGTTGGAGTGTGCATACAAACAATATCTTATATATTATTAGATATCGATACATTATAATACCTAGATGTACGATTTGTACTGTGTAACATATGTTAAATAAAGAATAATGTTTTACACAATTGTATAGAGAGAAAGAAAGATTAATATTGATTACAATAAAATGGACAATTTCACATATAACAAATTTAACTTAACTTAGTTTTTATATATTTAAATCAATCGCAGTGCAAATCACGTATGTGTTGACGTAAACAACTATACAATATCTTCACGTTAATTCCCTAATTCGAACTGGCTTGACCAAGGAGTTCTTCGTTAACTGTGCCTGTCTTACAAGTGATGACCGATAGAAGAGATGGGCTGAAGTAAAGCAACGAACGAGCGAATGATCCAATTCCCCGTTTGCCTTGTTGTGTTTCTCCTATATGCTGCGGATATAAGCGGCGTTATTATTATCAGTTTGATATTAGTCATAATATGGTCTCAAATGACGCCCATATTCGTCATAGTAAGTACCATCCTGCTTTTGAGTTAAAGAGTAATTATTCAAACTATTTCAATAATGTTTACAAAAATAGATTTTTAAGAAACGTCAAAGCTTCAAAGTTATGTTATATCTGGCACTTTTGTTACTAGGATTATATAAATAATTCTAAATGGAATGAAAAATAATAATTACACAAGCTTTATCAAAATGTTCATCAACCATCCGGCTTTTTCCTAATAGATATTTTTTTTACCTATAACTATAAACTAAATATATACTTACCTATAATCATCTAAAAATTCTATACTTAACCTTCGCTCTATTTCGATAGTTAAAAGTTCTCGAAGATTGCACAGGAATCGACGGACGTTGCGACGCATTCCCAATGTTCCCAATGAGTCCTCATTTATCATTAAAATGCCAATTTAAAGTTATTACCATTTTTGATGATCTCTGTAGCTATAAAAATTTCCTGGCCATTTAATTATCATAAAACGTGTGCTAAATAATAGACTTTCGTTCCTAGATTCTCTATTTGCATCGAACCACAAAAAGCGATGATATATATTCATGATTTCTATTTCTACATAATTAGCGAAGCAGATGCTATGTAAATTTATCAGATACATCATAAATAGGCACGCGAGCATTGTAAAACAGACTGTAATGTACACAATTTAAGGTCGAAAGTGTATTTTCGTGGAATACATAATTTGGTTTTCACACTACACACAGTGAGATAATGAAATTAATGTAACACCTTAAAAAGGCATAATAGGCGTTTAGTATTCACGCGGACCGCTGGGTGGACAAAAAGCCCACAGCGATGAAGACATATCATCGTAATTGCCAACAAATCATATGAGGAATGAGATGAAAAACATAAGATATAGTAACTTTTCACGCCGCCATAGATGTACGATAAAAAATGGATAAAGAATGCCGTTGATTGGTCGTGGCAGGAAGGAAAATGTTTAAGGAACCAGTTGAGCTAATGAAAAAATACCTGCGGATATCTGCTCCGAAACGCGACTGGAGTTTACTCTTTAAAAATGGACATAATTCTGAAGTGAAATGTGGGAAGGCATAGCAGTATAAGAGCGGTAAAGCGTAAAACGTTACGATGAGCGCTAATGTTTCACATTTAGGTCACACAATTTAGGTCTCAGTGCACGTTCGGGTCGTTAAAAAAGATCCTTTTTATAGTACAGCATTTATGTTTTACTAGCTGTGCCCCGCGGTTTCACCCGCGTAAATTTCGATCCCGCGGAAAATATAAAATCATCCCATGGCATACCGTAGGAACATTTTTTTGGGGTATAAACTATCCTATGTGTTAATGCATGTTACTCTCTATGTGTGTGCCAAATTTCATGAAAATCGGTTCAGCATTTTTTGCGTGAATAAGTAACAAACAAACAAACAAACACAAGCTTTCGCATTTTTAATATTAGTAGGATTACATTTATAGATTTCATCTCTTACATAGGTACTTATGTCAATTTATAAGTAGAGTGCGCGCAAGATAACTTTGCGCGCGGCCGAAATTGGAACTAACTCGTGTCCGCTGTCTTGTCGTTTACGTCAGGTGTATTGTATATTGCATATTTGACAGGTAATTATTAAGGCTGCCATAACAATTAAACTTCCCTCATTATCTGGATATGCTATTAACTTTTTTTAGTAGATAATTATTAATATCACGTAAATATTAATAATGTACACTTACATAGTCATTGAGTTATTTGTACTACTAGGGAAGACATCTCAACTACATTTTGTGTCATACGTATTAGTCCTTGTCTAAATGTGACGTCTTTGAGTACAATTTTTATTTCATAAATTGCCTTCGTGTGTATTGAGATATTGTTCAAATAACTCAAGAAACATTAGTAAAAATCAAGGAGTGACCTTCCATCAGGAATTTAAACACATTTATCTTTACGCTTAATTAAATTATTTTTACAATTTACTGCAACGTTTCAGGCGTTGTCAAATGTTTATACGAATGTCAAAGAGTAAGAACATTTGTCTGCGCAGAGTGGACAGATGACAAGTATAAATTTTATTGTTAAAGATTATTACGTATTATTATGTAATTATATATGTAATTGTAACGGAACAATATTTGAACGCCGCTTACTATTAACGTAGCATATCTATTCTTTTGTAATATCATTGGTAATAGTACTATTAATAGGCTATTTGACACTATCAAAAATATACTACGAATTATAGTCATCATATTAAATTAGATAATAATAAACCGTATACAAGTCGATTGTATATAAAATAATGCATATTTATTGTAAAATTTGCGAAATAAAGAAGCAATTATTTGACAACCTCAAAAACGTTTTGTGATCGGTTGAAACTCAGATGACGTCACCGGCAAGTAAACTCTAGCCGAATTGCCTAGTGTTTGACACTTTATTTACTTGCGTTTCATGTCAATCTAATCATATTGCGCCGCCATGACAGTTTGCACTGTTTTAGGCGCGAGTGTAATAACTCAAATTTTAACATTATTTTTTGTTGTTAAAACTGCTTATTTTCTGGAAATATTTATGTAACGTGTTTAAGTTTAACAAGTCATAAAGTATGAAATAAAAAAATCAAAAAATTGTCAAATACCCTGTTGTATCAACTATAAGAACATAAGTTTAGTTGCATACGACCATCGCTGTGGTTGTGTTCCCAACTTCCTATCATTGGTGAAAGGTGAAATTCAGCACTTAAACTGGCAACATTAAGTACGCCACCAGTCGCGCGCAGAGTTATCTTGCGAGCACTCTAAACTATACATAAATGTCAAAGGAAGAAATAGACATCACGCATAACTTAAACCTGAAAGAATCGATGAAATTGATAAAAATACACTCGGCAAGTCTTCACATTTAATATAGCCAGCGGCGCCTCGTGGTTTCATCCGTATGTAGCCTTCCTCGATAGACATAGAGACCGTTTAACACTGAAATATTTTTTTTTTTTTTTTTTTTCAATTCGGACCAGTAGATAGTCCTAGAGACAGCGTCGTAAAGGTTAAATAGATATTCCGTAGATCCCAAAGAGTCTGAAAGCGAATCAGCTGATAGAACCAACCGAACCACTCCGTAAGCCAACGAGCGAGAACGCAGTTGTTTCTAGGTAAAAAGAGGCTGCGAGGAACTGGCCCCGATTATGTCATTACCGGAGAGATCGTAAAAAAATTAAAGGGTATTTGAGTATGCGATGATACAGCGCAATTAACCGGGA
>LUGF01045150.1:18017-34950 GCA_001625245.1 Calycopis cecrops
CCGGTCTCGTGTAAGCGAGAGGTACCTCCCCGGTCGTGCCGGCCCAATTCGGCTGCATGCAAGCATACAGCGTGGCACTACCTCTACTATACTACTTTATAATGATAGATACAAAAAAAAAGTAAAACAAAATACTCACCTAATATGTTGTATCATCATTCATAAACGCTGAATGTGTGAGACTTAATGGCGACGATCCAAATGTAAAACCAGGATTTATCAAAAATATTTGCTTATACTTAAATATTATAAGGGCACTTTCGTAGTTCGTCTAAAACATGTCCTTTTGGTATTAACTTTCGAACATGCGGGGGAGAAACTTGTTATTCAATAAAGAATCGTGTAACATGCCAGGGTCGTAAAGAATTTTTTATATGACGTACTAAACGAGCACAATAAAAAGCAATACGGGCTTTACGACGCTTTAGAAATATATAATAAAAGGCCAAAGGGTACAACATTCTTCATAAAACAGTTATTGATGGAGTAAATTGAGGGCAGCACTTAATTCAGACTATAAATAAAAAAACTACTTCATTTATGAAAATTAATCGCTTTTTAATTTTTTTCTTGCACCTTTTTTAGGGTATCACTTTCAAATAGCAATAACGTCATAAAAGGAAAACAAGTTGGTCCATAACAAAAAAGAGCCACTTCAAAGAAATGCCAAGATACACAAGCAAAAACTGAATTGGGCAATTTAAAACATGGCTGCACGTTTCAGTTAGATAAGAGAATTTTTGCTAACAACAAGTAAAAAGCAGCGGAGTCACGTTCATGAAACCAAACCAAGCGTGCAACAAGTGGCGAGAAAACACGAGGCGATTCGACATATCCAAGTAAACGGACATCGATGTGGAACAAAACCGTAGGAAATTGAAACTGACGTAACAAAAGTAACAGTTTTTTTTTAATTTGTTACAATAGGGGTGGACTATTTGTTAGTTAGAACTCTTTATTAGGTAACTAGTCCTTAATCATTATAACTGTTTAATATCTATATTAAATTTCCATTAGGATAGGTTAGAACTCGGAAGGCATCGCAAGGAAAAAAAATCAAGGACATAAACGTGAAGAAATCGCCAACGTCAACATTTATGTTAGGAATGATAAATAATTTTATTACTCTTTTGCTTCATGTCTTTGTATGTAAAGCCTTTCTAATAAGGATAATAAGAAGGTTGTTACAAATACTGAACAACAAAAACAACAATGTTAATACTGATTTATCATAATCTTATCTATGGAAAACAGACAATATCTACCACTTCAAGTACCAATTTGCGCAAGCAAAACTGAAATGTAAGTCTTTGTTATAAAGTCAGTTTTAAGATTAACGACTTGAAACTTGCAAATCGACCTCCAGACTTATCGAACTTCATAATTTCAAATGTAATTCCAGCGGTCAAGGTCGTTATACAAAACTCACTAAAGTTAATTCGGATGTGGGAATTATACAGTTCGAAATTGTTAGTTCTGCAACGAAGGTATGCGGCTGGTGCAAGGGATTTCTTTTATGCGAAAGACGCCCGCATAATATGTTACTCGGGATAACAACAACCTCAGCCCAGTGCAAACCTGTTTCGGTGCACTATTATTATTAAAGGCTCGTGCCGATATACGGAGCAAAACATGCACCACCACAATACAGTTAAAAACGCCACGGGCCAAGGAAAGGAGGCATGCAGAGTTAATTTGAATGTTTTAATACCAAAAGGACACAAAATTGAAGATGCTCAAATTCACACACAGTCACTTTTCATTGCCGTTGAGGTTTATTTGAGAACGGCAACTCCATGCACATAGCACACATCACGGTTAAGGCACTGGTTTTGGAAACTAATTAATTAATAAAGTTTGTATATAAAAAAATTAAAATAAATCCACGAATTGAGCGCAACGAACTGTCTGCATCAATCGGCCATGCGCGCGGCCGGCGACTTGCAAACTGTTCAGTTTTATTTCGAACAAAATATCAACCGCCATGCGGACGCCCTACCTTTCCATCTCCCTCACCGGAGTTAATTGTGAAGCGCGGGAGCGAGACAACCACATTTTACGCATTCTGTACGCCTTATCGCAGGAAGAAATACATAGCGAAGTAAATCGTTTCTGAACGTTAGTCAGAGAGAAACGGAAAGATAATATTTTTATTTTTTGTAAATTTGGCAGGACATTTTTCGTTCGTGCCTGAATATGTTTAGGGTATATCTATATTTATTATCCTGTTGAAAGACGAAGCAATTGACATTAGCGTTACATCGTGAAGTTAGCGCGAAGCCACGATGTATTTTCAGAAGTGCATTTGAAATAACTTCAGCGCGGATTCTCAATAAATATAGTTCTGTGGCTCAAGGTTAATCCTGAACACTTTATATGGATAAAATAAATAATACGTACGTATGTAGCTTTCGATAAGCGTTACTATTTTTATTATTAATGTTGCATGCTTTAGTTTTATAGCTATAAATATATATTTTTATATATTTTAGCCATTGTTTAACATTAAATCGATAACAGATACGATATAATTTATATTTATTTTTTCTGGATATATGCCGAACTAAATAATCTAATGGAGTTATATTTTTTTTTGGATAAGGGAGCCCACGAGTCGGAGCCATTTTCAAAACTACCGACATAATATATATACAGATATATAATATACATATGCGTTGCCCTCTAGCCCCCACCCTCCTATATGGGTAATTCATCTAGTTTCTTTAAATGAAAGTAATTTGATATTAAAAAATTATTAGGGGCTCAGCATGTTGAAGTATCGAAAAGGCCGTGAATGACTTGAAGAAAATGAAAACAAACGTTCAAATTATTGCCATAATGTCGCTAAATAAGCAACGGTGCATCGTGCCTACACGCAAATACGAACTTTACCGCCCCTCCATAAGCCTCCATTTCCAACACACTAACTCCTAACGTACTTTCCAACAATTGGGACCAATAATCAAGCATTATCCACAATTCGATATCACCATAAATTATCTCAAAATCAAAATCGCAGTACCTAGTTAAGAGGTACCTAATTGGGTCGCTCGTCTAGAAAATTATACTAATAAGTACGTAACTCAAAAATCGTGATTATTTACCCATGGCACGCTGGCCCAGATACTCGCTATCTAAAGAGATCTCGGATCGATCATATCGCATATCAAACACGACCGAAACCCAGTTCACAATCACTTCAAACGTAATGGGGATTCTAATGTAAGTATTAACTGGGCCAATTTTATATAATCATCAGTGAGCCTATCAAATTAAATCGCCTTTTATATTCGTTGCATTTCAACGGCGCTAGTTGCTACATCCAAGTGGCGCCATCTATTTGAGCTAAGTTACAAATTTGGATTGTGTAAAGACACAAATAAAAGATGGAAAACACTTAAAAGTGTTATGAAAATTGAGCCGTAAAAAATTCTTATTTTACATGAATGGAGCAAAAAGAACAGCCTTGAGAAAGTCATACTCGCGCATCGAGGGTTTTTTACCAAAGTAGTTGTATTTGCAGTCAAACGATACTTAAGGTTCATCAAGAAAACATACTCGTTACCCAATAATATGCTAGAACTTTTTTCGAATTGGATAAGTTACATATCACCAGCTTCCATTATCCAACGAAAATGTCTGTATAATAATAAACAATCATACTATGTAATTTATGCATCTCTTCTTACTTAGAAATGTCCAGGTTATCTCAATAGGTACTATACTTTAAATATAGTATCACCAGAAGTCCAGAAGCTATCCAACTGCGCAGGATATATTATACTCTCGGTTTCTATTCACACAATACAAAGACGACAGACGTAGAACCAACTACTTAACTTACTTCGACGCATGGATGTATTATCGCCCACATTTTGACAACAAGTTGTTTTAGAAATCGGAAAATCTTCATCAAACTTGTTGGCCGAGTCTGAACTCACTTACCACTGGACCCTCCAACCTTACAGACCCTACGAAACTGGGACATCCGGGTCAACGCCAAAGTTCGAAAACCGAGCCTACATCGAACGCGTAAAGGCCATTTTCGGCGGCCACCTCAACTCATTCACTTTTGCGTAAAACGTTTAATTACGTGACACAATCGTTTACCAATCGAAGAAATGTCACGAATTACGACATCTTCCAATTTGTTGGACCCGGTGGTTCATTAGAAAATAAAACAAAAGACAATCGGACAATTAGGTAACTCACAAAAATAAACAATACCATTTTCGTAACTAAAGAGCTGTCACTTCCAATTGTGATTAGCGTCCAAACGGAAATCGTTGCTACAATGGCTTCGCAAATTGCCTGTCTGTAAAACGCAAATACTATTTCGCGGGCATAACGGAGTGGCACATAAACATATGTGTTTAACTAGTCGCTGTCTGCGGCTTCACCCGCCTTCGTGTCGAAACAAAACTTTCATTTAACTCCATATAAAATGTTATTTGGAGAATAATTTTCAGATATTTACGTTGTTTATGGAACAAAGCAGCCTAGAAAGCAAAAAGAAAAAAAAAAGAGTCTTGCTTTTTAATTGCAGATTGGGCAAGCAAGCAATCTTGCCTAATCGGTAAAAAGTAACCTGACGGTTAATTGCTAACGATGCTCACAGACATTAGTAGAAGTATTGACGCTCTTGTGCGAAGGGCAAAAGAGTTATGTGTCCGTGAATTAGTCTTCGTCAGCACTGTTGATATTTATAACAGTATATTGGACAAACGAATGGTAATCGCCATTTTCTTGACTACCGACGCACATAGACATCGTCCTAATGGTCATAAAGATGTTACCTACCTTCTACCTGTCCTCCATAGTCCACCAGACAGCATTGTCACTTTATATCGGTATCGTGTAAGGGAGAAGGATCCTCCCCGTGCGCCCCGGCCCAATTCGACTGCAAAAATAGTATGTCACCTCTTACGACAAGCGAACGATATCTATAATGTCACATCTCATGAAGTTTGTGAGGATTTGTTTTTATAATATAAGGGAGCAAAGAGCAATCGGAGCCATTTTCAAGACTGCCGACGTCCATAGACGTCTGCACAGAGGCTATACAGATGCGTTGCCTTTCTCCTCCCTCCTACATGGGCCACCGACTACTTGCACATCGCACGAAACCTAAGAGACCTAGGTAGCCCAACGGTATTTAGTAACGGTGGACGGAAGCAACTGTACATCCTGACATTAAAATCCCTGACGTCATAATACCTAAACAAACAAGTAGAATCTAAACTTGCATCTGCAATTCGTTATGGCCTATAAATATGAACGGTATAGGTGGTCCAATGGGTTGCGAGCACTCATCTGCTGCCACTGGGTAATGCAGGAAGATGCGTCGCTACAGCGGGCAGATTAAATCGCCTACGCCTACCATTACAGGTAAGGTACAACGCACCGCAATCTTGCATCTAACAACTTACTGCCATCTTCATAATGCGAGACATAAAATGGTCTATTTTATGTCACGAAGTTTTAATAGCAAGATGGAGGATGGAGGTATTTGCACAAATGCTAAAGTTGCAAGCGTATCAGAGCGTATTTCACATTTGAGCGAGTGTGGAACGTTCACGCATTTAAGATTTGTAACATCGCTTTTTTGTGGGTCCAATTTTAGGTTTTCATCCAAAATTTTACAGGATACTTTACACCAATATAGTATCCAACTACATAATGGGTTTGGATGAAATTAGTCACAAATACGAGCTACATTCTGGAATAACAATCTTTTTTAGACAGAAGAGTTGGCCGAAAAACTAACCAACCTTTGCGAAACATTCCTTTTTCGGGATTTAAAAATCGGGATAGATTTTCACGTAGGTGAAATCGTAGAGCATGGCTAATTTGACACAAATCTCAGAACTCTCGCAGGAATCGCGCGACAAAGACAATATAACCTATAAGCTTTCTCCGTAATTTGTAATAGGAAGTTATTACTGCGTGACAATCTTGTCTCTACAACAACCATACGGCGAAGCAATTAGACGTAACAATTGTCGATTCAGATCCATAAAAACTAGCAAGTTCTTCCGCAATTTGTTTTCTCCGCATATTTTGTTCACAATGGAGTTTGGTTAACATCCTTTTTACGCGAACAAAGCAAATAAAACCGGCCAAGTGCAACACAGACGGCTATGTACCAACGAGAGGTACTAGCCTTGCTTCCTCCTGCTGTTATGACATCATAGAATTAGAGCTTATATAAGTTGACAAAGTTATATTTGCGCCCGCTAACACACATATTGGATAAAACGAACTACACGTATGAATTGGTTTGAAGATAATTTCCCGTGTATCGCTATAAATAGAGCAGCAGACACGCGATTACTAGGGGTTAGGGGGAATAGGCCATCCCGAGCTTTCAAACGCAGGAGCTTGCCCAGATAATGTAATGAATTATCCTACAAAATACAAATAACAGTTCTCGTACGCAAAAATAACTGCATGAATTTAAATGTTATAAGGCACGGGCATTGATTAGAACATGAAAAAAAAAAATGATATATTTTTCGCGGGTCAAATCGCGGACCATAATTACCTACTTCGGTAATATTTTACCTAATTTCGGGATAAACCACTATTTAGGATAAAATCTTATTAGACACAAAATTACGGGTTTCGATACGTATGTAACGTCACGCCCAACGCGAGGAAACCCACGCTATTGAGTAGTGCACCGCAAGGGTCACACATATTAATGCAACAAAGCATCACAACCCATTTGTGCATATCATCTGTAGAAACAATAGACGCTCTGACGCACATTAAAAGGTTTGAAGAATTATAGGGTACAGTTACAGCTCTGAATGGTACTTTCTAACAATGAGACCAAAACAATTCTATAGCAAAGATTGATGTTTGAAACGAATTTGTATCACACAATGCCTCGGACTGATTTACGAAAGATGGACCGACTTTCACTCGGCCCTACAGTATTAGGGACGCAGTTTTTGTTCGTGAGTTCTACATGTAGGAAACAAGGTATTAAGGCTAGAGCACTTTGCGTGGTATCATATTATATATTGTATTTTTTGTAATGTAAAAGTAATAGTAATAGAGAGATTGAAATCGATCCCAATTGTACAAAAAGTCCATTCGACTTCGAATACAATTTGACATGAATTTATTCATCTGTATATAAATGAATATTTGTCTGTATATCCTTTATAGATTCGTAAAATTTGCATTTGATTAAGTGCTGATCTTTAGCAATGTTGTTGCGCATGAGCCCAAGAAAGTTTATTGAGTTGGTATGGCCAATTTGGGCAGATGGAGTAGCAATGCGCGCAGGGTAAGTACAACTAGTGTATAATGTTTTTGTAAAACGTGTACTAAAACGTAAAATGCCACCTATTATGGTGCAGAATATAGTAAGACAGTTAACAAGCTTGTGTCTAATCACGTGGGGTTCAAGGATGATTGAAATATTTTTCACTTTCGATAAGAAATCACTACGTGTTTTATAAGACGCAACGTGATTGCTGCAATGCCGCCATTCGTGCCTGTACGACCGGAAAAATCTTTCACATTAATTATAAATGCCAAATCCTCTTTCACGCTACAACTAAACTAATTTGGAAATATTATGGAATATTATCTGGAATATCATCTTCTATTCCGAAAAAAATGAATGATCACATAGCACAACAAGTTTCTTACACACGGATGTATTATAGGTTACCAGAGCCTAGCCTGGATAAGAGACGCAAAATCACCTGTGCACCATCCAGCGGATATCGCCGGATATCGGCAGTAGCTTATCAGATTAAACTTTACATGGCCCTTCATTTAAAGAAACCATTAAAAGCCTATTTGAATTCAAAAGCGCTCCATTTTCCCACTTCATCAAGCCAAGATAAAAACATAATGGGCGAGTGCAACAACTATCCTTCCTTGGACGGCGCAATCAATTTTATCTTACATTTATATCAAGTTAAAATTGCTCCCAGCTTCCCGGTTTTGTGCGTTGCGTAGGCGCGTTTCCGTGTACCCGGCACGTTGATGTGCGAACGATCGTAGATTGGACTCTATGGAAAACGTTTGCTTTCTAGAGGCAATTAGATTAACAAACATTGACAATTAATTTCCGTATTAATTTTAAGCTAAGGGTGACATTGGTTCCATGTTTAAAATATAAAAAGTGATTTATCGAAGACAATACGTAGTATTTTTTTTTCAGCCTATGTTGTCCCATTGCTGGGCAAATGCCTCCCCCAAACTTCACCAACTGTATATAACTATACGTAGCATAGGTACTATAAATGGGAAATACATAGGTATATCTAATACGAATATGCTTTTCATCATAGCTCTGGTCACATGTGAGTTTCACAGTTTACTATTTGGTACTTCGGTTTACTTATGCCATAATTTACCTTTTTCATTTTTTTTTTGGTTTAATACAATGCCTACTTTCCGTATGTTCTAAAAAGCTTTTGAAATGTGAATGCTTTTTTACACAACTTTCGAGTCTTAAATAATTTAACACACGTCTCAAGTGAAGTATGTAAAAGCTGAAAGGCTTCAAAAGAAGTTACCAAGTCCAACAGAAAGGACCAGGAAAGTTCGTTTCAACTAGTAACACCAAGCCTATGAAGTAACATCGGTTGAATGTACATCCAGGGAAGTACGTGAGCATCTGCAGTGATGCAACCCGCCCAAACAAACGCCCACGCCGTGCTAATGATAATGCACCATTACTCAACCTAGATTGGATATTAATCATACAAATTGTTAAGGGTTTGGCAACTCATCGCACTGACAGACGCTCATTTTGAACCGCGGTCGCTGGATGTTGGAACAATGGTTATTTAGGACGGGAGGTTTGAGAATTAGTCACACGCGATAGTTTTAGAGGTGTTGTGATGCAGCCGATTTGAAGCGGTTTTAGTGTAAATATAATGTAAATATAATTTAGTGTTTTAGTGTGAGATAGTATTTGTGATGTAGAGTAATTCTTGTTAGATGAATTCAGTGCCGCATTATGGCTACTGCTTTAGCCGCCACGCTGATTAGACGTGGACATCACAAATACCATCTCACAAAGTACAGGATAGTGTGAGGTAGTGCCATGCTTTATTGTAGCCAAATCGGCGGCAGGACCATGGAAAAACGGTGCTCATACGATACCGCTGCTATGCTATCGCGTTTAGTGCGGTTCGTGAATTTCCGATTGTCCATTAGGATGGAGGAAATAAGGGAGACGCATAATAATTATAACGATGTTTAGGAGCATCGGTAGGCGTCAACGAGCTTCTAATTTTGCCGTCTTAGACAATATAAAAAATATATCGGGCTGTTTGGGTTCATCTACATATTCTTCCCTGTGAATATTAAGACTCGCCCATGACATGATCCTTTAGGTACATGCGTGAGACATTGTACTTGACGTATTTGACGGTCAGCTGATTGCCTCTTTGCTGCTAGTTTATTTCGAAAACGTTCCGAATTTCACAAATCACTCGGACCGTTGGAGCGCGAAAAACTTATCACTTTCACCTCATCGCGGCAGGATAAGGCCGGGGTAGTGATGGGGGGAGAGGTTACATACAGGCTTGCCAACCATCCCGCTTCTGAGAGCCCGCTCAGATTGTGTGCGGGACGCTAAAGTTCAGCTTTTCTGAATTACCTGCAAACCCAGCGGGCATCCACATACATGGACTGCACGACAGCCACTGATAGCCGCGGCCGGCCGAATGACACGCCTCGTAAATGTCAAAAAAAATACACATTTTATATCCTTTTTTTTACATTTATTATTAGCTTAGTAAAATGTTATTATTTTATGCATTATTCAAATTTGCAAAGATTTTTATAGTAATCTAAACAAAATTAGTTTGATCTCGATTTTTATCCCTTGTCCCGCATCTGAAATCATTATTTCCCGCAAATTCGTGGTATGAAGTTGGCAAGCCTAGTTACATAAGTCCAAGCCCTGGTAGGCTCCGGGCTATGTCGCGTAACTGAGCATGTGGCCATGCAAATTGCGGGTGTTCTGATGCAACGCCATTGTGTGATTATCAACCGTTAATAGTGGCTGAAGGATCAGATAAGCCGTGTTGTAATACCGGTCTGCGTATTAGATATACGTCCAAGCGAGTACAGGTAATCAGGAACAACAGTCTCAGATTTTTTTAAGTTGAATAGCTGTAGCCCACGGGCGTTTATAGTAATGTATAAGAGGGCAAACGAGCAGACCGAGCCGTTTGATGACCTTCGATGCTCGTGAGCATCCTCATGATTATTACGTTACATTGTCCTCCTTTCCTTCCTCTACTGGATTTATATAACCCTGAAAAAGGTTGTTAAAGACATCAGTGCTTTATGTCCAATCAGCCAGATGCATTACACAGTACCTATATCCTTTATATAGGACAAATAAATAAACGAACAAAGGACATATCAATCATCTTAAGTTAAGACTGTTCACGTCCATCGAATTATTTTTTAACGTTCTCCTATTCCGATGTAAACTTTGAGGTTGTTTTGGGTATAATTATTTGCAGATTCATACAATTATATTTTAAATATAAATTGAATAAAATTATTTATATTCTATTCTATTCTAAATAAAGTTAAATTAATGAATCTGATGTAGAAAAAGACGATCTGTCTCAAACATTACTATAATATCATACTGTCCTTTCCGCCCCATAAATATCGACCTGTTTGACATGATCATTGGTCCTATATTTCGATTCTGGATTAGTCTTCTATTGTCATTTATCTCCTAGGCGCAATTTCACTAGAATAAAGCTAGCGGACACGAAATCAAGTTTAGAATTGACAACTTACATACGAACCTTGAAGTTTATGAAAGCTTTTAATAGCAACATCAAAAAGCTCTAAGGATTGCTACTAACGGAACTATTGAGTGCCAATAAAATCGAATCTAACAACAGCTTTCACCCTCAAATCTGTAAAGCGGTTCAGGCTTAAAATAGGGGCAAGTACTGGTTCGAAAAACGTACTTTTTTATAATATTAAAGCAGAAATCATGTTTGCATATTACCTATGTTTGTTATGAAACATCAAATAGAAAGTCGCAGCCATTTGGTCACCACCGACACCCATTAACATCCGAATAATATAACATAAGCAGAACTGAACTTAACCTCCTTAGACTACAAGCTACTAACATACCGCACGATACGCGTAAGCGTGGCTATCAATTGAAGGCCAAGTGAGCGCGAGGTACTTCCCCGGTCCTACCTCCCCTCGTACTGAATTCTGGCTGGTGTTCCACAGTATGGTACTCCTCCCCCCCTCCTTGTTTAACACCGCCTTTAAATTGTCGTTTCTTACGAAGCAACATGTTTTTTAATAGTATAAGGGACAGTCCGAGCCATTGTCATGACTACTAACGCTCATAGATATCCGCACAAAATTTGCCCTCCATCGTACTCCCTTCATAGGCCACCGGCTACTTACACACCGCACGAAACGCTTAAGTACAGCTTTACACCGGTGTCGGGTTGTGCCGGCCTGTTTCGACATGTATTTGGTACTACCGTGGCACTACCTCTTACTAAAATGGTTGATGTTCCACAGGATGCTACTCCTCGTATTTTTAACACAGGATCCTCAAAATGTCGTATTTAAAGAGTGGATTCCACAGGATGCTACTCCTCATATTCTTAACACAGGATCATCAAAATGTCGTATTTAAAGAGTGGACTCCAATGATCCAGCAACATGGTATTGTTATAACTTTCACCATCCGCTAAACCGCTTATTTACGGCGGCAGGCAGACGTAAATGCAATTAAACTTATTTGACTTTTGATCTCGGCAGGCCTACGGCGAGAAACCGAGCGCTGGCGACGGCGCGGCCCGGACCTATCTGGCCGAGGGCGAAGCCCCATTAGCGGAGCCCTTATCTCTCGTCAATTGACCGTAACGAACTTCGGTCAGACATGATCGAGTTCAGTCTAAAGCTAGCACAACCGAGCTAGAGTCTGGTTACACAACACCGACGATTGTGAGGGCCTTGGATGTTCCATTCGAAACATGAGATAAGGGCATAGCCGTCCAATTGGGGAGGTACCTCCAGCTTACACCGCCGTAAAGTGGCATTTACGCCGCGGCTTTGTTCCAGGTGGCCCATTTAAGGGCGCTATCGGTAAAAAATGCCGAAATTGAGTTTTTTTAAGGCAAATTACTCGTAAATGGAAATAATCGATTGAAGATCAACATTGGTTCCGAGTAGCACAAATATTTTTTATTGACTTAAGCAATAAAAATATTTGTGAGCATAAAAAGATTTACATGGCGTAATTCAATTGTAACTTTGAAATTTAATTAAATAAAATCTAACATAATAATGTTTATTTTTTTTTGTGATTTTGATAATCGAATATAGTGTTAATAAATGAGTAAATTTCTGAAGTTTTTCCACATTTATTATCATGAGAAAAATTATGTTTTATTTTGGCAAAATTTAAGTTACAAAAATATTTTTTTTGCCGAGTTTAATGAAATCAATTTACTTTTCTATTCTATACGAAACCTATAGCAGTATATTTCCTAATAGTAGGTATTTTTTAGGTATCCACAATCCACTGCTTATATTCGTAATTTCATTTCGAAAATCAGTCTTTTCGAAAACATGAGTTCCAAATATACCTTTTTCTTCGTAAATAATAATAATTTTCAATTTATAATCTATACAAATCCTATAAAAATATTTGTGCTATGCGGAACCAAAGTTGATCTTTAATAGATTATTTCCATTTACGAGTAATTTGCCTTCAAAATACTCAATTTCGGCACTTTTTACCGATAGCACCCTTAAGGAAGAAAGGGATCACATCGTCAAGAACTGCGTTCAGCGTTGGAAGGCAGATTGCTCGTTTGCCGTCTTGTATTAAGGAAAAATTACACCTACGTAAACTATAGTGGTACACCGCTGTTGCGGGCTCTGTGGTTAGGCGTCTTGACTACAGAAGTAGTAGATAGTCATGGCTCTGAGAGATCATTTGAAGTTATTAACTGGTTTATATTGGTTATTATTTAATATGTAAGAGGCAGTGCCACACTGCATGCTTGCATGCAGCCGAACTGGGCCGGCACGATCGGGGAGGTACCTCTCGCTTACACGAGACAGGTGTGAAGTGACAGTTGTCGCGTGTCGTGCGGTGTGTAAGTAGCCGGTGGCCTATAGAAGTGGAAGGAGAAAGGAGGGCAGCGCATCTGTGTAGTTTCCATATTGATGTCTATGGGCGTCGGTAGTCATGAAAATGGCTCCGACTGCTCGTTTGCCCCCCCCCCCATACCATAAAAAACAAACTCTTTTTAGTGCGAGGATGAAGTGAGGGCTCTTCTCGCGGTTCGCCACGTAGCCTGGTGGCCTGAGGCCCCTATTCGTCCTTTCCACATGCTAACGGTGTCTGGGGGGGTTTGGGTCCTTCTAGGCGTCACCACAGGCTTAACGGTGCCTGGTGGTCTGTAGGCGCTTTCCGGCGTCACCACAGGCTTAACGGTGCCTATTGGCGGAGGTGACGGAATGCACCCGAACGTGTCGGATCGATGCGGCTCGTCACGGACGGACGCGCGACCGATCGCTAGTGACAATAGTAGGGTAGGTATATTACAGCGCTAGCGGATTTGCCACTTTAAACCAGTTCCAACTGCTGGATCCTTTTTTTTTCAGGTAGCAAAAGTTTACACATCATCCGATGAAGTGGATCTGAGCGCTGAATAATCATGCAGTTGTGTTATATCTCTCCTCTTTTCTAATGGGCCTCTGGAACAGTACAATAATGGCACTACATGTTACATAACTCAAATGGGCGCTTTAAAAACCCCGGACGCTCAAAAATCAGGACATCCCAAGAAAGGCCAGGACAAGTCCTGGAAAACCAGTCGGTTGATCACACTAACATGAACACGATGATGATTACACCACACGCGTCTCCGGCGGCCCCGGACAGGTCTTATCCCCGCTAACTGCACCGGCGCTTCCGGTTACAAGCATTTAAGATGGCGCGAGAACGTTCCCAGCTGTATCGACGATCTTATAATGCCTAGGTACAGCGAGGCACGCGTTTACAGATCATTTCTCCGATCACTAAATAATTAATTATAAGCCTATGCAATCTATATCTATACTTATATATAAAGAGGCAAGATTATATTGTTTCTTTTTATCGTAAAGGCTTCAAAAACTATTGGGCCGATTTTAACCATTATTTCACTAAAGAACAGCTACATTTACAAGTAGCATAAACTATATTATATTATGATAGACTTAATTTATTTTAATTAAATATAATAACAGGCGCTATCTGTGGGAGGCCATGTCCAGCAGTGGACATCCTCCAGCTCATGACGATGAATAGTAGGGAAACAAGAATGGTGTCCATGGAATAGACTTTACGCGATCAAACCAGCGGAACTATAAAACCCATAAAAACCTTTTTAAAATCTCACTTCCGTGTACCTTTGTGATCGTAGCCAATTGTTCAACATACCTGCAACAAAACAAAAGTAATTATTAAACAATCGCCAGATCATTATCAGCGCGATCCTAGTTAAGATAAACAATTGTTTGGGACAAAAACAATACGGATATAGACAATTCGACTGTGAACGATGATCTGGTAAACGATGGATAGAGCGTACGCATTGTGTTATATCATCAACGCACTAAAGTAATTGTACAATATTTGGTAAGATGTAACGTCATACTACATTGGAGCCGAATTATGCCGGCACGACCGGGTCAGTACCTGTCGCTTACACGATACCGGCGTAAAGTGACGGCTATGTATTTTGTGTGGTGTGTAAGTATACGATGGCTTATGGAGGAAGGAGGATAAAGCGTCTGAACAGCCTCTATGCGGATAGCAATGACATGCCTGCCTACACCCCTAGATATCCGCATAGAGGTTTTACAGACTTTCCCTTCTTGGGCAAGTCCAGTGCTGCCAACACAGTACGGTAGCTTGTAGATTGTCAAATATGCAATACAGCAGTTGTAAAGTGAATGTAACAATATCTTAAACTGTTGATTAAAAACACATTATATAACAACGCACAATGTTTAAAATTTTATCGAAAGTAAACGCAATTGTGAACAATTATTTCTAAAAGCGAAAAGAAGCATGTTAATTTACTTGTATCTGTTTTATTTGGTTTTGAACAACAGCTTATTAAACACATAAGTAAATAATTCATTAAGAATGAAATTGAATCATTTCTGTGAAGATCCGAATAAGAGATGAGAAGAAGAGTAGTGTTTTAATTTAAAATTAATGCTAGTAAATTAAGTTTTACAATTTACTATTGGGTATATCAACTATTCAAAAATAAAACATTGAATTAGCCGACAGGATTAGGTATAAAGTTGGGTCCAAGGCTTTAGGAATAGACCGCCCCAGGTAGCGGACGCGATTCAGGCAGTAATAATCCCAAGGTTAGGTATGAACTTGGGATCGGCCGTAGACTATAAACCGTAAAAAATATATGAAATAAGGCATAACTGTTGTGTCAACGAGGGCAATAATATGACTAGGAAAAAAAGTGTCTAGCTAGTAGGTATATGCTTAGCTACTGTACTAGATAAATGACATTAAATAAAACTTCTAATCAGACCCTGTGAATCCAGCCTGCCTGTTAAGGTTGTCATTCGCCGGTTGGTGATCATCATAATTCGCGAGTTCGAGAGACATTGAGAGTAAAAACTAATTCTTGGTAAATTCGCTACGAGTCTAAAGACACATTTTTTGTCGGCTTTGTGACTTTAATATTTAGACGATTTAAGTCTCATTATCAACGGCAAATTTGACAAATTGCATCGCATTCCCCAAAAGTTTCTAGCCCTTAGGGCTAAAGTTACCAACGCTGAAAAATCCAAATCTTAAATCGGTACAAAATTTTCCGCACAAAACATCGACATTAAAACACACAATTAACTTTCCCCGACAATGGCCACTATGACTGGGCAAATATAATAATAACTTTGGAAATCAAACTCCAGGAAACCGTAGACCATGGGCGTGGCGAATCATTAAGCTATCAGCCTTGCATAAAGCATTACCCATGTACACCGTGCCGAATTAAACTATCATTAATAACGAGGAAACGTCGATATTGTGTAAGATCTATATATAGTTACAGCTGTTGGAGAAATTGAGGTTGGGCGGTAAAATTAAAACTGTTCTCGGGCAATTCCTTCCAGAGATTTGGTCGTAAAATTCGTAATCAGCTTTGGATTTTTTATGTATCTTTTATGGTTGTTAATTGATTGTTATCGGCTGCGTGAGGAACTCAAATGGAGGGTGTTTTTAGGTGAGTATTATGTACCTATCTAGATTTGTAAGTACCCTGTTACATCTTAAAAGGATTTTAATGAATTAGCTATACTTAGATTCATCTTGATAACGCGATAAGCACTGGATAGGTATATTATAATAGCTGCCCGACAGACGTTGTCTAGTCATTATTGGAAAATATGTTGTCATACGTGTAATGTTATGTGGCCGAATCGTAACCCGGTACTTTACCCTACAATATTGTAAATTCGAGATACCGACTGCAGCACCATCTGCCGGGCTGATTTGTGAATGTAAACCATTCTCAAATCCCCTTCAACACACACACACATATATATATATATGAGAGGAGGTGGGAGGAGAAAGGAGGGCAGCGCATCTATATAGCCTCTATGCGGATGTTTGTGGGCGTTGGTAGTCATGAAAATGGCTCCGGCTGCTCGTTTGCCCTCCTATAACATAAAAAAAAATATATATATAAAGATTTTACGCGGTTTGTTTTTCAATTTAATCATTATCTTAGGCTTACCGTTTCACCATACCTTGGCTGTTTATTGTTACGTTATCAGCTACATAAACGTCGGCATTCATAATACCCACAAATTATTGGTATAATATATAATAATACTTATTATCATCTCATTAATAATTAAG